>CAXKVY010000337.1:0-65000 GCA_964058915.1 Tetropium fuscum
GTGGTAGGTGATTTGCAGTCTCCTTGGACCTCTTGCTTTTGTTAGGCTTTATATTTACGACATATATGACCGCTGAATTTCTAAGGGAAGTTTTGTATCCCAACTTCATAATGGCGTTTTGTAAATTTCAAAAAAGCAACCTTAGAGAAAGGCACATTAGAATAAGCAAATAGTCTTGCACACTCTTGAAAATTCTTGAAATCATTTCCGTTCATTTGTGTAACAAAATGGTAAAGTGCAGGTCATAATTCTGTTCGGAAAGGGAATAGCAACCCAAGAAGTCCTTTGTTTATTATTTAGAGAATTCTAAGAAGGTCCACATTAAATGAGTAATTCATCTTGTATAGTGTGTTTTCTTTAAGTACGGTTTTAGCAAAATTTCATAGCTTCGTAAATGCATAACTTCGTAATCGCAAACAGATGTGTAACTACCAAAAAGTAAAATATCTCAAATCAATTGTAAAGTTAACAGGATCCATAAAAGCGTCACGAAAAGATTCGACCATAAATAATAGTTGTCCGTTAGAAGCGTCGCTTAATTTATGGTTTCCGGGTATGGGAAAAATGGCCAAACAGCTAACTAATTGATGCAGAAAGAGTAATCTCAGAAATGTCATGTAAAATGTTTAGTTTCTATTTTGCAACCAGATGTCGTTAGCGTACGGGAATAGTTTCCTGAGATAATGTAAGGGGTAAAGTAGGTCCCGTAGGATTGGTTGAGATTTCACCCCCGGTAAGTGATATTACTTAAAGGGGATGAAAGATCGAATTTGGTCCCGCCCAGCGAGGACTGGAGCAACAATCTTAGCCAAAATTATGCAGTTTTCCGGCAGGTTTTCATACAGTAAATTCGGGTTTAAAGTCAAATAGTTTAATAAGCGGAAAGGCACTCAAAATTGTTCTATTAGAATCAGGTCTACTTAACCCTAGCGGTTAGCTTTGTTTTCATATGAATAGATTCATTATTTGCGCGACGCATCTGGTTGTGTCCAAATTTATAGTTTGTTTAGTGTAAATGTTTTATTGTCAGCGTAATTTATTCTGTTAAATATTAAATATATATCTTGGTTTGAAGTTATTTGAATTAATCTCTTGACCAACGAAATTCAATATTATCCGACAAAGTTAGTTCGTGAATCTTAGTGATGATGTGAGGTTTTAGCCATACAGGATTAACACCGACATCATGAGAGCATATGAGGTAAGCTAAATCTCCATGTTTCGATATTAAGATTTCCCCTTCTAACTTTAAAGCATACGCGACGAACCCAGGACTATGAGATCATGTGTGTATATATTTATGTATGTATACATATTTTTGCAAACCCCGACGCTCCCTTTCATTTCAACATCGGTCAATCTGGTAAAAACCCCAGTGGTTACAAAATGGTGTCCAGGTTTTGGGTTTTTGCGATTTGCTTAAACTTCGAAAAGTAATTCAGTTGTAGAAATTAAAAGTAAATTCGTCAAAAATCGCGTTGCTACAAAATTTAGAAAGAAACTTGTAAAGTACGTAATAAAAGAAAAATGTTATTAGAATAGGGTCCCTTCAAAGAACGGCTAAATGATAAATTTTGAGAAACGTAAAAAGTAGGTACAGAGATTTAAAAAAATATACGAGGAAAATTAGTTGCTATGAAAACCCGTCGAAACTCCGACTTAGGTCGTTAAATGATGGTAGGTTCTTAATGAGATAATTAGATAGAAATTAGAGTATAGGAGGATACGTATTTGCGGGTATTAGGAGAAGTGGTGCATAGATAATTATATGAACGGGAAAAGTGTTAAGAAATTGTTGAGGAACAAGATTTAGTTTTAAAGAATACGAAACAGATTCGTTGTGGTAATTTGTAATCCCATTGTATAATATATCAATGCACAGATGAAATTACAAATTGTTTATGATAATGTATATACCTGCAAATATGATTCCCCAAATATGTTCTTAGAATTAAAGTGCAGAGGTACAGTGCAGAGAATAATTTACGGGTTAAAAATATATTAGGAAATCCCCCGAATATTAATAGGGCACGAAATTGTGGTATCAGACTCGGTTACCTAATTGCGCGTAATATTCATGATCCATGTAACAATCAGCGATAAATAATGTCATATTTCGGAAATTTTCAGTTAAAGACATAATAAAATGTAAAACGAAGCAAGGGTAATTTTACAGGTATAAAACTACATAGACGAAAAGGGAATACACATCATAAAATAAAACATAGAGGACTAAGGCCAATATATTTCAGCATCTGGCACGGAATTCCCCTTAAGAAATTTAGTTGGAAATTAAAATAAAAGTAACAAGGATTAAAGATGAAATAAACGAAGTCAAATTTAGTCATAAAGATCTATGCCGAGTCCCCAATATAGAAATACTAGTCATAGTAGTAATAAAATCATTTAGACCTAATTAGTTAAAGAAGAGAGGCAATAAGTATTTCAGTTAGATTAAATATTGTAAGAAATGAAATGTAGAACAACGTTTGATCTTGATTACCCTAGATGTACACCTCAGATTTAGTAGAGCGCTTCCCACATGAGTTTTCAGGAATGAAAAACCAGCAGAAATAAGAACTTTAGCGACACTTTAGAAATCTCTTTTGGTTCGAATAAAATATAAGTAGAAATTCAGACATTTGTAGTCTATGTATGTTCCCCGTGGTGGTTAATAATTAGCTAGTTCAGAGTATTTTGTTTTGTATTCATAAGTCATTAAATTAAGTCACAAGAAAGGAAAATAGGAACCTACAGGCGATACAAAGTTAGAGGTATCAAGGTTTATCCTTTTTTTTGTTGTAAAATTAATGTGGAAATTAGAGTAGATTAAATCACAAATTGTATCAGTTAATTTTTTGTCATAAACGTTAGAAAGCATAAATATGAGTCACCAGAGTATTATGCGCATCAAAAGACGCGTTTTCAAGTCGAGGGCTAGCCCGCCAATTAGTAGAATCTAGAAACATCCCCGACGAGGATCATTTTGAGCCCTCGATTCATTTACATCACCGAAGTTATTGTTTAAATAGTAGAAAATGTAATAATTTCATCGAAGAAATAAATCGGAACAGAAACCACGAATCAGGATAGATAGGAATAATGAGTACCGAAGATATCACCCATAATACGTTATGATATGAATGAATGAGCCAAGTAACTCATGTATATTTGGCGCAAGTGGACATAGCGATCGGATGTTCTTAGTGCCTCATATATATGTTTTATTATGAATGACGTGTGAACGACAGGAAATAGATGAGAAATACGTTTGTGTGAAAATGTTGTGTGAAGTTTCTGTGGTGACCGATATAACTCGGTATATTTCTAGTACGAAAACAAAAAGTGAAAGAGAAATTGCGAATATGGGAATATCGGAGGTCTCGTATTCAGAATAAAGAAAAAAAATCGAGCCTGAAAGTTTAGCATAAAATAAAAGTATTAGTCCAAATGATTGAAAATAGGTCAATTAGAAATTAAGGTCTTCTGAGTCACCAGCTGTTCAGATAACAGGTAATAAAATTTCGAGTCAATGCTAGGGATAACCTACTCTGGATCGGGACTCCGTTGTAAGAATCATATTGGATTATACTTCAAGGTGGTGAGAATTTGTCAGGTTCGACTAGGTACGCAAAAGAGTAACAGGTAACTGTGTTTGAACCATAGGATATAAGGATACCCATTCATGTGTAGGATCCTAGTCGAGAAAAACAATAGTTGTTGCACTGTACCGACGTGAATTCTACAGCTATTCCCAGTTAGGCAAGGTAGCATTTAAGATAGGTGAAATAAACGAAAAGTTAGATTAGAGAACTTAGTAATAGAAGAGAAGTTAATAAAAAAAAATCGAAAAAGCTAGAAAATTTAGAGATAAGCAGAACGATGACGATATATATAAAATGATTATCCAGTCGAGATAATTCGAATTTTTTTAACAAGAGTTTAACAGTTGTTTGCGGTTATAAGTAGTAATATGGATATTTCATAGTGGTAGGTCAGACATCAGATTATCGTACATAGAAAATATCGATACAGGTAGAATTATATAGGAAAATCTCAGTCTCCCATCGTAATATCATCAGGAAATTAATTAATTGTAATGCAGGTACCAAGAATACAATACTTTAGGCAATTAATAGTTATTCAGAAATAGTTCATAGAAAACAAACAGGTACCTAGCAGTTTTGATAAATAAAAGCACCTGAGATAGTAGACCTCAAATCTAGAAAATAAAGCCTAATCAATTAGTTCGCGGATAGGAAGTCGCCAGCTTTTAAAATGATACTAATATGTATTCTCTGTTACAGATGTGAAGCTGAAAGATAGTTAACTGTTGATCGTTTTTTTAGTTTGACTAATTTTATATTGCAGCTTTAGGTTTTCAGAGATTATCCCAGGAGCCGTTGTAAAGAGGCAGGACCACATGTTTGTTATAACCTAATTTATTTGTTTTACTTTCAGTCGGATGGCGAGTTACTGCATTGCTGATATTTTAGTTTGTTTTTTTTTAACGCATTAATCACCATTTTACTATAGCCATTGTCTGTTGAGGTAAATCGACGTATGCTGGACATATATATACACGTTATCGTTCAAGAGAATATAGGAAGTAATTAGTCTATTAGATTATACTTACGAGTACGTACACAGTAAACTCCAGTGGGGTGCGTCATACTCAAGCATCGGTCAGGTTAGGTGAGCATATTAAATGTACAATTATCAACTCTGGGAATCTCAATTCACTACTGGTTGAGAAATTAGGGCATATAAGCAATGAGTAATAGTAAATAAAATGAAAAAAAAAGGAAATGATAACAGAGTTGAAAATTCAATCACGGAGATAGACCGAGCATTTCACAAGGATAGGTACTCCCTCCGGGTTACTCAGATTGACCCTGGTGGATGGTAAATTTATGGTAAATAGGGGAACCAATATTGTTAAATTGGTTATGGGTTTGCCGACTCCCCTTCCCCGCGTATACGATAATCACCTTGTACCTAGGCCACCGAACTATAACCACAGCTAGTTTGCAGTGGGGCGCCGCTTGAAGATTCACGTTTTCAACGATCACCAGGAACAGATACAAATACGTGCCGATGGGTTATGGATAATAGGGGTTTCCTGTTGCAATGAGGAGCAGACTTGCTAATGCACAGAAGAGAGCAGTAGAGAGGGCCGCATGCGCACCGAACGTGAAGAAAAAAATCGAAGAGGAAGAGGGCGCAAATATTGGAGATCACAAAAGTGATAATGCGGACCCTTGCCTATCCGCACTGGTACCGGTTTGGACGGTTCGTGATGATAAGTGCGTTCCACTGGTTTGTCCCCCGTAAAATTGGAGAACCCTCCATAACTGGATTTTACAATAGCCCAGACGATTTTTTCGACAACTTGTTCCCTTGTGACAACAACCACCTTTCCATGGTCGCCGCTTAAGTGTCTCGGTGGATAGCCGGCCCGCCATCACACAAGAGCGTGTTAACCGTTAGTGGCACAAGTCGTCGAAGGGATTTTGCATGTATTTACAATACCCAACCCACAAATTCATGGACAAAAGTGACCTGAGTACGGATGAATATCGTCAGGATGGCGTATTTCGGGACATAGTCAGAAGGACATGTCTCAGCATCCTTCATGAGTACAAAAGAAAGTGAAATGGTAAGGTAATCTAAGAATCTGAGATCGCACTGGGGTAGACGAGTATGGTAATAAGTAAAATACATTTTATCGTGTTAACCGGTAGGAATAGCTAAAGGTAGACATGTAGTAGATAATTAGGTAGGTACGTAGGTATTAAGTGTGTTTCAGGTAACCGCAGCCCCGGGTAGCAGAGGGAAACAACCGAAATAGATAGACCAACACCGAAGAGGACAGGAAGCGTAGATGATAACGTGACATCAGAGATCAAGGAACCGGAAATCAGGGCCAGCAATGAGGTGGCGACCAGAAATCATGTTCAGGAACCAAAATCAGTATCGTAACATACATTATTAGCCGCATGCTCGATAGAATCATTGAGATTAACTTTGTGTTATATTTTAATTGTACAGTTGCGCCCAGATAAATCTAACTGAACATTACAGTTCACAGGTAGACAAGACCGAGGGGACGGCTATCCTGTTTCCTACGCGATCCCAGGGGACGAAGGCATCGTCATTGTATTCAACCATGCCAGGGCGAGTACACCAAGCAGTCTAACGGAGCCCCCTCCACCCAGTCCAACCAGTCGAGATCCCAGGAAAGCAGCAGAAGTCACCTCCTTCAGTGGACATCGGGTTCCACCTAGCAGGGCGCACCCGTGACAGCTATTCATGATGGACGGAGATACCGGTTACAGCCACGTAGAGATGTAGATGAACGAGGTGGATTTGTACGAGGCAACGCCGCAGCATTCAGTTTGAGGGTCCTTTGGAGTTTCCAGAAATTCCATCTCCGCAGTTCCAGATAGTTTCGTCATTCCCATTCAGACATTCCAACATCAGTGTGTGAGCAAGATGAAGATCTACGAATAGTGAATGGACTGCTAGAACTATGTGCCGAGGTTTCACAATGGTGAAAAAGGAACTTTGTCACGAGTACGTAACTATAGTTCGTGTCCCTACCGCTACCCGGAAGAAGAGATTAGAAAAAGACCATTTTTTTTTGTAAGAGATACTCTGACGCATCAATTTATTAGTCGTTGAAAAAAATTGATCCGTTCTTAAGGGGGGGGTGATGTAACAAAATGGTAAAGTGCAGGTCATAATTCTGTTCGGAAAGGGAATAGAACCCAAGAAGTCCTTTGTTTATTATTTAGAGAATTCTAAGAAGGTCCACATTAAATGAGTAATTCATCTTGTATAGTGTGTTTTCTTTAAGTACGGTCTTAGCAAAATTTCATAGCTTCGTAAATGCATAACTTCGTAATCGCAAACAGATGTGTAACTACCAAAAAGTAAAATATCTCAAATCAATTGTAAAGTTAACAGGATCCATAAAAGCGTCACGAAAAGATTCGACCATAAATAATAGT
Organism: Tetropium fuscum; assembly: GCA_964058915.1. NCBI lineage: Eukaryota > Metazoa > Arthropoda > Insecta > Coleoptera > Cerambycidae > Tetropium > Tetropium fuscum. The sequence continues at coordinate 7,014 of CAXKVY010000337.1, forward strand.
TGTCCGTTAGAAGCGTCACTTAATTTATGGTTTCCGGGTATGGGAAAAATGGCCAAACAGCTAACTAATTGATGCAGAAAGAGTAATCTCAGAAATGTCATGTAAAATGTTTAGTTTCTATTTTGCAACCAGATGTCGTTAGCGTACGGGAATAGTTTCCTGAGATAATGTAAGGGGTAAAGTAGGTCCCGTAGGATTGGTTGAGATTTCACCCCCGGTAAGTGATATTACTTAAAGGGGATGAAAGATCGAATTTGGTCCCGCCCAGCGAGGACTGGAGCAACAATCTTAGCCAAAATTATGCAGTTTTCCGGCAGGTTTTCATACAGTAAATTCGGGTTTAAAGTCAAATAGTTTAATAAGCGGAAAGGCACTCAAAATTGTTCTATTAGAATCAGGTCTACTTAACCCTAGCGGTTAGCTTTGTTTTCATATGAATAGATTCATTATTTGCGCGACGCATCTGGTTGTGTCCAAATTTATAGTTTGTTTAGTGTAAATGTTTTATTGTCAGCGTAATTTATTCTGATAAATATTAAATATATATCTTGGTTTGAAGTTATTTGAATTAATCTCTTGACCAACGAAATTCAATATTATCCGACAAAGTTAGTTCGTGAATCTTAGTGATGATGTGAGGTTTTAGCCATACAGGATTAACACCGACATCATGAGAGCATATGAGGTAAGCTAAATCTCCATGTTTCGATATTAAGATTTCCCCTTCTAACTTTAAAGCATACGCGACGAACCCAGGACTATGAGATCATGTGTGTATATATTTATGTATGTATACATATTTTTGCAAACCCCGACGCTCCTTTTCATTTCAACATCGGTCAATCTGGTAAAAACCCCAGTGGTTACATTTGGATAATGCAGTAGGATTTCTTCTGTTCACTTTAAGTAGCAATCGATAAGGGAAATTGGTGAACAATATTCTGCTTTTGACAGCACCTGATCTATGCAGCTGTGGACGTTATCAATTTCCTGGATACATGAATGCCCTGGAGTGGAAAACTTCATTGTTATGCTTTCGAGATTTGGATGTTCTTGCATGAAAAAGCTCAAGGCGTAGGACATCACAGAATTTCTATTCTCTCAATTTTGGCATGCACTAGATTGGATCCAGTCTTCACCAGTCTCCTCAAACAGTTCTCCATATGTTAGACAATTATATCCTCTATCAGACTTGCCACTAATAGTTTTTTTCAATTTTTTAGCTTTTTTATTTTGACTCACTATTTTTTACCTTTTCTCAGCAGTCGCCTTTTTAAACAGGATTTATAGATTACTTTTTTCTTATCTTTCGCAGATTTTGACTCAAATTTCTCGAGCTGTTGTTTAATCGGAGTTGAAGTCAAAACCTCATATTTTTGGGACTCTCATTTTCTAGAACCATTTTAATTCGAGGATCTAGTTGGTATCGGTTTTACATCGAAAGGACTGATATTTTGCTTTGATTTATTTAATTCAATTCGTGATGTAGACGGCGTTATAGCAGATGATTGGACATTTAATGCTTTGGAGGTGCAAACAGATGCTGATGAAGGTTTTGGTGGGTGACAGGCAATACAACATCGGTAACAATTTTTTTGTTAGTTAATGGGACAGAGAGGAAATATGATTCAACAGCAGCATCTGGTTTACTAGTTGATGGAATTGAGATGCAAGATGATGGGAAAGCAAGATCTGGTTCTTTGTTATCTGATAGATCAGTGATGGAAGACAATTGAAAAGCAAGAGACTTTGCCAAAGAGGAATTCAAAGAGTTTTTATCTTTAGTTACAAAATTGATCAAAACAACATCATCATCATCTGTATAATCTAGGTTAACATTATTAATATTTGCTGAAATCTCTTGATGGCGATCCGTTAATGAAGCTGCAGCGACGTCTTCATGGAACACATTTGGATCATGCGGAAAAATGCCCAGTTTACTAAACCCACTAACTGCATTTTGAGTAGTGGCACCCTTTAGATATGCAGGTGAAAATAGTCTACACGTATCAGATTGATTGATTATATGCCCCACATGATTTTTTTGAAATGTATTCAGTTCTTGCTCAAAAAACTTCTTAATCGGGCCGTACACAGACACATCCAGAGGTTGCATCTTATTAGTTGTGTGAGGAGCAAAAGATAAAAATATTACGTTATGCTGGGAGGCGTATTCCAAAGCTGGATAATACTTATGGGCCTCATGATTGTCAAGCAGCAGCAAACATTTTTTCTCTTCAGTTGGCCTAACAATTTCTACAAGGTGCTTGATCCAAAGCAAAAATGTTGGACCGTTTACCCAACCATTATCAGTGCAAGATCCTTTAGAACCTGGGGGCGCCCCATCATTAGCCTTTCCTTCATCCTCTTTCTAGCAAATATAAAATATGGAGGAATAAAAGATCCTGCAGCATTAGAACAACATATGACTGTTGTTTTTTTACCTACTCAGAACTTGCTAGTACACCCCGCTTGCTTTTCCCTCGCATGGTAAATATTTTGGGAGGTTTGTTTGAATTCGACATTACACCAGTTTCATCCATATTATAAACTGAAGTTGGTGAAAATTTATGTTTCTGAAAAAGCTCCCAAAGAACAGTATAAAGTCGTTCTACTTGAGGTCGATTAAATCCCCTTGCACGTGCAATTTATGTTGGTTCCGGTGTGCGTAATGTGATGTCTGGATGACGAATTCTAAATTTGACTACCCAGCCTTCTCCAGCTCTCCCATTTTTAAAACGATGTTTTAAATTTTTAGCTTCTGTATAATCAAATGCCAATTTTAGAAAGTCGGTTCGAGTTAAGCCATAGGAAAGTGTGTCCATATGCCTTAGGTAATTCTTCAATTCAATTTCCTGTGCATGGGTAAAAACAGGTACAAACCTTCCTAATTTTCGCTTGCTGGACTTATATTTCCAGTGTCTATATAGTGTGGCATATGTGGCTCTTTTGAAATTGACGTGATAGATTGTTCTCCTATTTTTGTCAACGCTATCGCCATTGTCTCCTCCGTCCAGTTGACTTGCTAAAAATGAAGTGGTTATCCTTTACATGGTAACTTACTGACACCTTATAAAGACGGGGGGAATTTAACGAGATGGCAAACAAATTAGAATGTGAAATTAGTAAAGAAGCGTTATGTTATAGAACATTGCTTTGGAATTTTAAAACAAACATTTCGCCAGTTATACCATATTAAATTGAGAGGAATAAGGTTTCTTGTGCACTTTATAAGGGCAATAGAAGACGAATTTTTAGTACATATTGATGAAATCATGCCAAATGATGATTTGCAATTTGTGCAAGCTGAAGATGATGAATACGAGGAAGATATAGCTTCTGTCAACGTGTGACAAATTCATTAGCATTGTAAAATATATTTGTTTTGTTCTTTAAGTATAATGTAATTTAAGTATGACAAATATATGAAAATAAACTTTATTTAAAAAATATAACATCCTCTTATTAACAGTACTTGTAAGGGTATATACATTATAACCATATAATAATAGTTTGAAACTAATATTTAACAAAAAAACTAAATTAAAACAACTAATTGAGCAAGGTTTAAATGTTCAAATGTATCAGAAATTTTTTTTTAGGAATATAAAACAGGTAGGTATAGTTTAAATTAATTTACAAGTGAGTTACAGTTTCTATTCTTTATTATATCATTTCTCTCTTCAATTAGCTTATCCCTTTTTTGTATTTCTAGCAGTTTCTGCATCTCAATTTCTAATCTTACATCATAATACGATTTTCTGTCTAATCTTATTTTCTTAATACTTGGAATTTTTCTTTTTATTGCTTGAGTTTTTCTGGACGCACGTGATTTAAGAGAGGTTACAAGGGTCTTGAGGACTCCATTTTTATTTTCGTTGTTTCCCTCTAGAATTTCCTCTGTCATTACCTCTATAGTGTCCTCTTCTAGTGAATTATTCACTGTAGTACTGGACAACAAAATTTCTGGATGCACATTTTTCTTTTTGCCAAAGACTTATTCCATTTCATTTTGGTATTAAAAAAAATTGCGACCTCTACCTAGTAAAATAGAAAAATAGCTATAGTGCATTATTGTGTTAAGATATGAAACTGATATTTTGTGACGCACTTTGCCAGCAAAACGGTTTGGCAACAAAAATTACTTACCGGTTTTATTTTGGTCATCAAGGACTTTCCACCTGTTATTACCGTTGTTAAAAGTCACATTAATATTACATAATTAATAGAAGTCACATCTGTTTAATATTTCTTATATCAAACGTGCCGACTTTTTTTCTAAACTTGGCGTAAGAGTCTTATCAAAATTTTTGTTTCATTTACGCTCCACTTATAATCTGTCGATGCTAACGAATTTTTTGGTCCTATCGTGCTGACTGAAGTTGGTTCATCAGTCTCACGAACTAAAACCTGGGATTGCGATGATATGGGTTGTTAATTGGTGCCTATTACAACATATTCTTGCAAATCTAAAAAATAATATTTCAGTTTATATTAATAAAATCTGATTTGATCAAATAAATCAATACTACTAAATACTCGTATACTTAACATTTAAGACGTTATTCATTTTGTCACCAGTTGCACACCGCTTATATTTAAAAGTAGGGTTATGTTAAATTTGACATTTGAAATCGATTCTTAAACAGTAACTTAACCGTTCCAACTCTCCTAATTTTGGAACCGATATCGGGACGATGTCTAGGCGGCGCCTGCGCACAAAACCCAACGATAACGGTTCGGGAACGGTTCCCTTTTGTCTGTTAGAACAAACCTAATATAAACTGTCACTTGGTTCTATTTAGATTTTCATACGTCCGTGCCAAATGAGGATTGCAGTGTTAAAAATACGGTTATTTGTTGTTAAGTGTTTCAAAAGAAGTAAATTACAAGAAAAATGAGCAAAATGGCGAAACGAATAGTTGATCTGGCTTTAGAAGAAAGCACTGCTAGTAAAAAGATGGAAATTGATAATAAACATGTAAGTAGCATGCACATACACTAGAAGGTTGTGTAGATTTTTTAGGTGTTTTCAACAATTATTACAGTTTGTTAATTTATTCATTGTGCTTAAAAATGTCGTGTTTAGGGATTTTTTTACTATATCAAATTCTTACACCTACCTACAAAGGAGAAACAATATTTTTCTTTTCTGTAAAAAGATCCAAAAGCCACGATCACAGAGATTATGGTGGTTGGTTCCCCCTTTACATAAAATTATAGATTTGAAAAGAAATAAGAAGTATTGTATAATTTAATTTCTTTTTAGACTATTTTACCAGAGATTAGCAACGAACCAATAAAATTAACCCAAGAACCTTTCTTAAGTGGTAAAGAAATAACAATAACTGCTGCAAGTTGCCCAACTAAAGATGTAACCGGTAAGTACCTATAATTGTATTCTTAAAGAAAACTTGAAGCAAATTAATAATACAATATTATCAAATTTGATTTAACCTACAATATAGAAAATGACAATGAGCCATTAAGTTTTTTAAGGAATGTGATTAATAATGGAAGGAGCGAGAAAGTAGTTGTTGAAAAATTTCCAGTTTTAGATGGTACGTTACTCCAATCGCTCGTTTCACAATAGTTTACAATGCCAGCAGTTAAAAAACTTCTATAAAGTCGCAGAACCAATTTTCCTTCCAGAAATATTCGCTAATGCCAAAAAAAATATAACGTTTGAGTCTTATTTCAATTTACGAGCTGACGATGGAGCTTGGTTTTTGTGTTGACTGGATATTTCCGAAGAGCAAATAAAAATTGTAAAAGAACCTCAAATAATTCCATCATGGTTTGCGTTTAATTCAGTGTTAACTAAAGATGACAGAATTATGCAAAGGGTTGGATTTTTGCCAATATTACCTCACCCAGTTACTGATTATTCCACTGTTTACACGGCTCTTTATAATTTTAAAGACATCTTACATCAGCTACAGCAAACAAACCTGCAGTTTTTTGTGATGAGGGGATTTATCATATTGCTAGGCGCATAAAGTTTTTACGAAATGAAGAATTTAAAAAATTACTCTAATGCTAGGAAGTTTTCACATGATAAAGGTGGTTCTTGTCTGTGTCGGAAAATATTTACGAGGTAGTGGTGGTGAAAATATATTTGTTGAATCGGGGGCATTCGGTATAAATACGGTTGAACAAGTACTGAATGGCTCAAATTACGCAAGATCTGTGAAGGGCCTTTTTATGCTTAGCGAGGTATTGCAACGTTTACAATTCGAAGCATTTTTTAAAGAACTAGATTTATCTAATCACGAACAAGAAGTTATATCTATTCAAAATTTACAAGAAACATTTCTTGAAAAAAATGTAGAAGAAGCACTATTATTAGCAGTTTTAAAGAAAACGCGAATAATTTCCTAGCAGACTTTAAAAAATGTGAGACTTTAGAAAATGTAAAAAAGAGATGCGACGAGTCTGATCTTTTTAAATATTGGAATAATGTTTTAGTTTTAATAGGATTAGTACGTAATCTAATTCGAGCCGATCGCATGGCAGACTGGAATTTACATTTGGATACGGTCGAACAACTACGACTTATATTTCATGTGATGGATCGTACTAATTACGCACGTTGGTCATCAGTTTATCTCCATGATATGTTGTTATTAGAAGAATCTACACCAGCACTTTTTTCTGAATTTATGGAAGGTCAATTTGTAGTCAAGCAGTCAAACATGCCTTTTACATCAGTTGGTATAGATCAAGCATTCGAGCAGACAATCAACAGATCAAAGAAAAGCTCGTCAGGAATTATTGGGTCTACTCGTAAAAAACATTTTGTAGCTGCCTGGGACCTTGTTTATCATGAAATTTTGGCAATATCCAACCTTCACAGGGAAAAGAATTTAAAAAAATTACAATTATGAATTAAAAACCCATCATGAGTACCACACAGGAAAAATTGAACGGGCTGACGCTTTACTTAAAATGATGTCAACATTTATAACTAACAGATTAAATCCATTTAAGGAAGGGAACCAGCGGCTACGAAATATTGTACCTAACACAAGAATGCCCTTCTGCCGAAACTACAAAAGCGTTGTTAGATGTGTATCAAACTGGCTGGCGGATATATGAAACTTTTCAAAAAGAGAGATTTAAAGAATTTACCAAACCAATTTCTCAATGTATTAGCAGGGCCAAATTACCACCATTTAAAACATCTGCCCCTGATGTCAAACAAAAACAGTCCAAGGCCTCTGGTAAAAATAACTACTAGTGTCGACGTATCGTTGACTTAGCTAGAGAAAGAAATTATGATATAAAGTCATTGTTAGCATTTGAATTGACGTATGAGAACATTCTTTTTGAAGAGGAAGATGTCCTAAAAAAAGAACCCAACAAATCCAGTATTTTAGAAGAGCTCTACAAACTTCTTGGTGACGAAAATTTCACATTATCAGGAAACAATGATAAATTTTGTTTAATGGTAGATGGTATGATGGGACTGCGAAAGCTAAACTGGAAAAACCTTAGCTAGAGATTTAGCTACTGAATTTTGTAACCTTATTAGCAGAACACTAAAGGGAAGGCTCAATAGGGTAGACTTTGTATTCGATAGTTATTTAGAACTATCACCGAAAACAGGAGAAAGGCTACGAAGATATAATGACGAGTGTATTTGTGTTCCTGAAATTACAGAAGATGTTTCTTTACCTGTTCAAGAGAAAAAGTTTTGGGGCTCTACTGAAAATAAAATTTTGCTTCAATCCTTTCTGCGCTCATTTATTTTAAAAAATGGTTACCAATTCTGGCCTGGCGTTCAACTGATTTGCAGCGCTACAAATACTGAACCTTTCCAATCAACGTTATCGTCTTTCGAGTTTTTAAATATGTTGGGAAAAAAAGAGATAGAAGAAGCTGATATGAGAATAATGGTTCACATAGCTCAGGCAGTGCGTGATAGACATGAAAAAATATGTATTTTGTTCTCAGATACTGATATTATAATCATGGCATTATATCATTTTAGAACATTTGAAGCTACCGGATTAAAGGTAAAACCTAAACCTGCATTTGTTTTAATATGTATTTTGCTTTAATTTTTTTTACAGGAACTTTGGATAAAAGCAGGAGCAGGAGCTACAAAACGAGACATTCCATTACATGTTATGGCTGGTCGTTGTGGAACAGAAACTTGTTTGGTACTTCCGGCACTTTACCACTTAACAGGGGCGGATTATACTAGCAAAGTTGGGACAAAACGTGCTGCTCTTCATGTCGAACCAGAAAAATTTCATCTAAACTTTGCACAAGTTACCTACCCATAAAAATTATACCCCGTATATGTACTTATTTTGATTGATATTTTTTAGGGTTATCCGAAGCTGAAATAGAGAGTTCTGTTCGACATGCAGAGGAGTTTTTGGTAAAAGTATACCGCAAGAACAATTCTTGCAAAACATTTAATGATCTGAGATAATGGATTTATCATCACCAAAAGTCCATCTCTCTAGGAAAGTTACCACCCACTACTTCAAGTATTAGATTTCATATTTTACGGGCTTTCTATATTGTTTACAATCAAACTCATTGTTTGAAGAGAACACAAAGTCTTTTTGATCGAAAACGGTTACCTCTTAAAGTCTGTAACGAACCTTTTTCCTCCAACTGAAGAGCTTGTACCAAGCTGCAATTGTTCGAAATGTTCACGGCAAAGTAGTTGCGGCTGTAGAGTTGCTCAGTTGGCGTGTTGCTCCCTTTGTAATTGTCAAATATTACACCAGTGCACTAATCCCTACAATGAAAATCCAAATCCGTTTAAATAACATAATTATGTATTCACAACGTTTTTACCTGCATTTTTTTATTAAAAATTTGGACCACCCTGTAATATGAAATTATCTTACTCATATATTGTCAACTCCAATTTACAATGACAAAACATTAAAAGCTATAACTTAAGTAAATAAAAAACTTTTATGTGTCAAACCATTTTAATTCCCTAGTTTTAGTAGTAATAAAGTGACCACCCTGTATAAAAACTTAACTGGCCATTTTTGGGCCTGGTAACCAAAAGATTCTTAATAAGTACACCTGAGACAACACAATTCCGCAAAAACATCGCGGGGACCTCACAGGATCTTATCTAGCGTGTGACTCGTCTATTGGATGCAGAACTAGTTTATGTCACAAAAAGTAAATTTTACAGGAGAGCATTTTTTTTTATTCTCTCGAACAGTTGTAACTGTTCATAATTAAATTTAAAGTTTTACTTATGTCGATTTGATGTAAAATTCAATGTTTGTAGTTTTAACGAATTAAGTTGTAACTTACAAAAAAATGTGGACATAGAATACTTGTTTCGGAACTATACAATTCTATGTCCACTTAGGCTTGGACGTGGTAAATTTTTTTGCGACTTAGACTAGTTCTGTTTACATCAGTGTCGTTTGCAATAATTCAAAACAGATAAAAATAAACTATTTCGACCTTATTATTTTAACCTTTTTATTTCAAAGTAAAGGTACAATAGGTATACCTATAACTAACTTACAGAAATAACTAAAATAACTTCTAGGTACCTACAGTAGTTGAAGTGTACGTAGCCACAAATAATATTAGGTTACTTGAACAGTTAAAAAAGAAAGGAAAGTAAGACGTGAGAAATTACTCTCTCCGTAAATAATAAGCAAAAGTAAATCTTTAAAAGAAAAAAAAATTCTAAAACATGTCACACAGTTGTTCCTAAATAGATTTATTTTCTAATGTAAGAAAGATTAGTCAAGGAAGACTCTTAAAGAAATCGTGGTATTGATTATTTATCACCTTCTTTTCGCATAAAAATTGTAGGTGATCATATTTTTTTTTACTTAATGGAAGTTTATTTTTGTAGCAATGCTTCAATTGTACTGTACCAATATCAACATCAATTGTTCTTCTTCCTTTTTGTACCAAGTTTATTTTTCTGAATAATGCACTCGTGTCATAATTATAACAAAATGAGACAATATTAGGAAATTTATGACTCGTCTCTATGATTCGTATTTTACTTAAATAAACTTTTTCATTGTCCTCATCTCGATCCCAGTTTATAGAAATTTTTTGTGTAAGCGCTTTTAAATCAAAAAAATTTTCTTGCCCCATTTCCACAACCTTATATGGTTGTTTTCTCTTCGCCGTTCTAACAAGGGTATACCATTGTTCTGGCAAATAGATAGGGACATGTCTAGATGCTTTTTCAATTACGCTATGTACTGAATCACCTTCAGATTGCGTATGGCCTCTCTCTAAAAATGTATGTCGAATGACAATGTTGTATTTCTGTGAAAGATAATTGTACATGGTAAAAAGAAATTTGTTTCTGTTCTGTCCCGCACAGTTGTCTGAGTAAAAAGAGAACTCTGTTACTCCTTGCTGACTATAATGCTCAATAAAACGCATAAGACAGCTACCAATTTCTGAACAACCCCGTTTTCCAAGACATTCGTACCACATATAACAAAAACATTCGGTAGTACCCAAGTTAAACACGGTAAAATTGTACGTCGAAAGTTTCAGCTTGTAGTAAGCTAGTCCAACATTAGATTTTGGCACCGAGAGAATCTGTTCTAGATCAAACACTGCTGTGCATAATTCGGGATGCAGTTTGGCTCTTTGTTTATCAGTGTTTTTAAGTTCTCTTGCTGTATTTTTATTTTTTATATGAGACTGATATTCGTCTTCCATTTCATGTTTCTCTTGTTCGGAGGATTCCTTGTATTTATTGCAAGTGTCACACAGATCTTGTTTTGGTTGGAAAAACGAAATATGAAATTCTGTGCCAAAAATGTGTCTATAGGTACTTTCAGTTGCAGGCTTGGTGATGTTTTGTTCAGCACATAACTCAAGGTAAAGAGAATACATTTTAGATATGTTGAGGGTTGGTGGTAAAAAAAGTTTAGTTGTATTTTTTCTACAATAGTGGCTTTCAACGTACTCAAATGAGTTGATATGATCTCGAACTGTTTGCTTGACTAAGTCATCTAGTTTTGAATTTTTAGAGACTTTTCCTCGTCTGTCCTCTGCAACAATCCCAGTAGTTCCCATTTTTGTGAAAGTTGTCTTTACTACTTGGGCACTTATGCCCAAAGTGTTTAAAAAAAATGTCTTACACGTAAATATTTTGGCTCCCTTAATATGAAAATTATATTTAAATGAAAAAGCTCTGTTTTTTCTTCGTTTTGTTGTGTTTCCATCAGTACCTTGAGCCTCTTCTTCACCAGTTTCTTCCTCACTACCATTTTTCTCTCTTAGTCGTGTCCTTGATTTTTCCATTATCTCTACATGTTTTGTTATAAAATCACGCTGCCTGTTAATATCCCCGAGTTGCCAATAGTCATCAAAAATCTGTCTCCTGTCTTCTTCTGAAAATTTGTCACTACATTTTTGTCTACAGTTACTACATGGATTTTTCAGTTGTCGTTTTGGATGAACATTGCCCTTCCAGTTCACATATTCTTTTCCAAGGTTTCTATGGTTTTTTATTATATTTCTTTTCCATTTGGTTAAATCACGCTTCCTTCTTCGTGTAGTCGCTTTTGTTGCCATCTGTACGTTCTCGCTGTCTGAGTCTGATGATATGTTATTTTGCACTTCCTTGGTACCTAAATGCATAGCTGGAGATGGAATAAAATCAGGATCGTTACTGTCAGCATCAGAAGCAAAGGGATCTTCTTCAGGTGAATCAGAAATAAACAAGTCTTCGTCAAGAGTTTTACGTAGGTCTGATATACTCTTGCTATTACCAGGAAGTATTTCAGTGTCTTTTTGTTCTTCCGACGAACTGACCTCTTGTCGTTTGTCTGAAAGAATTAAGAAGAATTTATTATTTTGAGTCCTACTTGCTATATAATATAAAAAATGAAAAACTATATCCTACCCATTTCAAGAGTTTCACGAGGATCTGCTGCTATGGTTTTGTTAGTACCAGATGTAGACGCACCTAATAAATCTAATTTTTCTTCTAAATTGATGGGATCAGAAACTTTATCAGTGGCAGTATTTTTGCTTGCAAATTTATCCATGTTTCTGTTGCCATAATTATCTAACAGTTGATTTCTCAAAGTGGCAACTGAATAGGCACTATTACTTTTAAGACCATAAGTCGAAGTCTCCCATGGTATTAAATAAGGTGGTGGTTGCAATGTAAGTGTATTCATTAATCGTAATTTGGTGTCTTCTTCGAGCAAACTCACATTAGGTTGCTTGTCTGAAATAATTAATAATAATAAATTTAACTATCATAATATAATAAATAAGTGTATATAATTTTTCTTTTTGTTAATTTAATTTATTAAAACACTATTTTAGATTATAATTGTTGTTACCAAACACGTGCTTCGGCTTCTAAAATATTGTTTTAACAAATTAAATCAACAAAGAAGTCGATACCGATATACAAATTTATTTTGGAAAACGACCAAAAAAAGTAAGAATATAATAAATAAACATGTTTTTGTATCTTACCTGTTTCCGGAATCAGTTTATTTTTAGTCCGAGCTATTTCTACCATTTTATAAGTTCTGGAATTCATCTTATTGGTGACTTTATAAAAAATAAAGCGATTATTTTTGGAGCAGGTTACAATAAATTTGCATATAATTCAAGTCAGAACTAGCCTATGTCCAAATAAATTTATTCCAAGTCCGATGTTATTAAATCAGAACTATCTTATGTCCACACTGTATTTCCACTTGACATACGCACGCTACGAAGGCTACTTCTGCACTGAAATAATATACCCTTCCTGAGTTAGGCTAGTCGGTTCGCGGCGCTGGAGTGGGGATAGCTTAACATTGGACATAAACTAGTTCTGCAGTCAGATTCGGCGTTCTTAGATGTGTAAGACGGCATTTTAACTCAAAAAATGACAAAAGTGGACTTAGGTTAGTTCTGCATCCAATAGACGGTAGAATACTATAAAACTTTGCTAGAGGATGACTCTACAAAAGTATTTGGAACTTACTTTCATTCTAATTATGCAGAACATTTGAAACAGTGGGCATATTGCTATCATTAGAGTTGTGGGATAAACACCAATATGCATTTGGAAAGCATGCATAAAGTGATTAAATAATTTTATTTGGAAAAGAAGAATGTGAAACATTTGGACAAGGGTTTGCATGCCGTATTAAAATACATACCTACGTGACAAAACAGTGGATCGTATGATTAAGAGCATAAAAGGAAAATCTACAGTTCACCGTAAAGAAATTTATGTTGGACATCGGTTATTATTAAGCTAGTTCGTTTATTATTAAGCAAATAAATAATGTTTCTTGAATTGTTCAAAGTGAAAATAACGATTATATTGTTGAAAAATTGACTGAAATTAAGTTTTGCAATTTGGTTTGTGATTTTTGTCAAACGTGTGCGCATATGTATACATGCACGTGTCCAGATTTTTTCTTAAAAAAATGCCTTATGTAAACACATACACTTTGTAGTTATAAATGCTAATTCTACTTGCAGTAGCAACACGGTGGACACTTATTTTGACCCACCTATACCGAATGAAAATATTGAACGCTTTACGAATCACACAAATATGTCTTTGAAGAACTCTTCACAGTAACAATTAAGAACTGATTTATTGGAACTTCATGCCAAAACTTCATTAGCAGGTTTTAATAAGTTGAATCCTGAAGTAGTAGAGGATATAAATATGCATGTTAATTACATTTAAAACTTATTAAAAATCCCACTTGTAAAGGCAAAACCAAGCGCTTTCAAAATCTGTCATTTGAACACTCAATTAAAATTATGAACAATTTAATAATTTAGGTTTCATTCTACTCAGATGAAAAGAGTAAAGCGAAATATACGTTACTAGAAACCAGACAAAACCGAATCACTTACATTAAATGATTTTTTATCAGGTACCTACTGATTTATATATTTCACATGATGCTACGCATGATCATGTATACACCAAGACTGAGGAATATCAGCAGTAACGACATATTTTTGTAAAAATCCATGTTTTGTAACAATATTTGTTTATATTTAATAAAAGTTAAAATGTTTTATGTGCAATTGTTCTTTCTCTTTTTAAAAAGTAACTTTTGATTTTGTTTGTTTTGGGTTATTCATGTTTATTTATATGGGTTGTAAGAAACACAATTTCAAATCAACGGTTATTACCAAAAAATGTAAAACAAAAATGGAATAGCAAATGGTAAGTTACGTCTATGAACAGTTATTGCGTTTTGAATCCCCTCTGTCGCCAGGAGCTCGCTGAAAGGCCAGTACGTGATGTTCCGATAAACATGGCCAGCTCGATGAATGTTCCTAAAGGCGCGGATCCACCAAAGCAACATATGTCGGCGACAGTGTCGCCGACTAGTGTTGGCGACAAAGTTGCCAAAATTTCACAAAAGTTGCCGACTTTTTTTTGTCGCAAATAGAAGTCGCCGACTTTGTTTTCGTTTTCGCTCAAGAAGCGGTACATCAAAGAAAAATTCTCCGCGACATGTCTCCGCGACAATGTTTACAGACATGTCGAAGCACGTCTCCACCGGATCAACTCGATTAGGGAATAATTCAATGTTATTTCATTCGCAGCGTGCCAGAGGTGTAGTGTAGAGGTCCTAAATATTTGTTATTAATAAAATAATTACTGTAAATTCACTCCTAAGTATGGAATGGACTAACGAAAAAACTATTAAGCTTATTGAAATATATCAGTCTCACCCGGAACTGTGGAATAGTAAACATGTAGACTATAAAAATAGAAATAAAAAATTTGATGCCTGGAATGATATTGCAATAAATTTGGAAACGGATAGAGCCGAGGTTGAAAGGAAAATAAAAAACATCACTGGACAATTTTTTAGAGAAGACAAAAAGGCCAAAGGGTCTTTATGTTCGGGCATGAATACAGAAAGTGTGTACAATCCAAAATGGTTTGCCTACAATATGTTACTAATCTTAAAGGACAAAAATAAGCCCCGCCCCACTCAAGATACGGAAACCGGGGTAAGTACATCCTACTATGCATATACTTATGTGAAAATATATATTTTTTACGTTACGTTACGTTACGTTACGTTACGTTTACGTTAAAATTTTACGATTTTAACAGTACTTGTCCTGCCAGGGCACTCGTCCTTGTTCAGTTAAAAAGTAGTCAGCAAATTCATTTCTAGCTTCTTGGGCAGATGCAGAACTTTTTCTTCCTACTCTGTTTAGTGGTAGCATCGATGTCAACTGTTCACTGTCTTGCCTCCACAGTCCTTCTATAATTTCCCCTGTACTTGAATTTTCCCTATCCAATTCGCCAAGAGGCATATAGCTATTCGACCCCGGTGAAGTTCGTAAAAAATTATGCAAATGCACACATGCTAATACTATTTTTTCGGCTTTCTCCGGTTGTAAAAGTAGTGGTTTGCGGAGTACACGAAAGACTGATGACAGAATTCCAAAAACGTTCTCCGAAATTCGCCGGGCTCGGCTTAAACGGTAGTTAAATGATCTTTCCTTTGACGTTTTGGCGTGCGGTCCAGGGTATGGTTTCATTATGTTTGTGGTCAACGGAAATGCGTCGTCAGCAACGATCACATATTCCAAAGGTTTAGCTCGACCTGGAAGTGGCTTGGCAACCGGTAAATGCAATGATTCCGAAAATAACGCATTTCTTAAAAACGTGTTATTAAAGACCCCTCCATCTGAAATACGTCCTTGGCAACCAACATTAACATATGTGAATTTGTATTTGGCGTCTGTCAAAGCCATCAGTACTATACTGAAGAAACTCTTATAATTAAAAAATTCACTTCCACTGTTTAAGGGCGCTTGCAATATAATGTGCTTGCCATCCATCGCGCCTATACACATTGGAAAATTCCATAAATCTTTAAATTCCTTGGCAATCTCTTCCCATCCCTCTGAAGTGGAAGGCAACTGAAAAATAAAAGTTTACTCTTGTTTACTACTTGAAATCCGAAACACCACTTTACAAAAGAAAATTTACTACATATATTTACTAGACTAAACTAGTATACAGTGTGTCCGTAAAGTATGGAATAAATTTGATATAAAATCAGGGATTTTCTCAAAACCCATTCATGCCTGATTTTATATCGAATTTATTCCATACTTTACGGACACACTGTATGTGTATGTTGCAACAACATAGTGTAATTGGCGGTTTCGGGAACTATCTGGACACATTCTGTAATACTATTTCAAAACTAGCTCGTAACAGAATGTGGCTAAACATTTCATGAATGTTCAATTACGCCAAGTGTGGCTGCGACATACACATACCGTTGTTTAAAGTTTGCGGTTTTTAGATTAATTCAGGAGAAGAGACATCAATAATTGTTGATGCTGATGTCTCGGATGATATACCAGATAGTGAACCGAATTCGCAAACTGATGAGAATTGCAGTAATTCTGTAATAAGTCAGACATCCACTAGACAGGATGAAAATGACGTAGAACATAGTACAGAAAAACACGAAATGAATGGTAAACAACGTCAACCAAAGAAAATTAAATTAGCAGCAAAGCAAAAACACGAAGATCCACTAACAGTAGAAGCGTATAGTATAATGAAAAAAGTTTATGAAAATAAACATGAACGTGACGAATATGATATATATGCTGACAATGTAGCAAGTAGAATTCGTCATCTGCGAACACACTACGCTAAAGTTACCACAAAGCATTTGATTGACAATCTCCTTTATGAAGCTGAACTGGGACACTACGATGTTCCACAAAATAACGAATCGGCAAGAACTTCATTGCCCCATACAAGCAACGTTCTTGATGGTACTATGAATGTTAGTTTTGACGATGCAGGGCTGACATATGCACAGTTGTAAAAGTATCTCAAGAAGAGATTTTGTTTTTTTATACCTGTATTTTACTGTTTATTTTTTTACGTTTACATTTTATTGTACACACGATGAATAGTATTTTTTGTTAAAATTTCCGAGAAGAAATATTTTCATTTTTTACTTATTGCTTCTTGCATGTAACCTATTTTGTATTCTTACGAATTTATGAATAAAAAGTATCTACTTACCTTTATATTTTCCTTAAATTCAGTGATCAGGGCGTCACATACTTCGGATACTATTTTCGAAACTGTCTGCCTTCCAATTTTAAAAAGATAACTAAGGCTAATAAATGAATCTCCAGAGGCCAAAAACATAAGCGTAACTGCAAGTCGCTCTTGAACAGGAATTGCATCTCGGTAATTTGTGTCCATTTTACTAATACTGGGACCAATCTTTTGGATTAATGTTTCAAAGTCAGCTGAACTCATTCTCATGAAATTTTTGAAACTACCGTCACTTCTTAGTTCATTGTGGAGGGGATTGAAGTCGTCTGAATTAAGGTCAGTAAGTAAGTCACTACCGCTATATACTTTCCTCTTTCGGAGGCTAGGGCGTATCCAAAAACGATGTTGGCGACGGCCCCGACGAAGGCGACGCTCATTTCGTAAAATAACAAGGAATGCAGCTGACACAATAACGACATCCTCGTCGTTCCACATGTTGCTAAACACTAAATAAAGTTTCGCTTTTTGGTCGATAAATGAAGTCGATGAACAATGTTTTTTTAGTGGAGACGACGTGAAATTTCTCGACAGTGTTTATGAAACTAGCAACAAAAGTTGGTGACAATGTCGTCAACATGTGTTGCTTTGGTGGATCCCCACCTTAAAGGTACTCGCATACTTGTACACTTTTTGTATTGCGCAACCTAAGAAGTGGCTCAATTTTGAAATTACGACGTGTGAAAACCGCTAAAAGTTAAAAACTGCGCAAGTTTTAAAATTGCACGCCACTTCCCAAGTTGCGTACATTTTAAAAATTGCCACGTGTGAACATTGGATGTTTTTCTGTTTAGATACAACTGGAAGAATAAAATATATAAAACTGACGTGATTATTATATTGATATAATGTCAACTCACGTTAAATGTAAATGGAAGTCTGAGAACACTTTACATTTAATTAATTTAATAGAAGAGAATCAATGTTTATGGAACGTTGAGTTAACCGATTTCAAGGATAGAATTAAAAGAGAAAAGGCAATTTGTACCATTGCCGGGGTATTGAAACTTTCGGCTGAAGAAGTAAAAAAGAAAATTCATAGTTAGCGGACACAGTACACCAATGAACGTTCTAAGATGAATAAGTCGAAAAGCGGAGATGGCACAGCTGACCGCTACAAAACCAAATGGGAGTTCTACAACGCACTACAATTTATGTTTCAACACAGTTCGAAAACTAAAACAATTGATTCCATGGTAAGCTATAATAATTTGTACTTAGGTAGCTGTGTAAAGTATGTGTGGGTGTTTGTGGTTATGTGAGGGGAATGAACATGTTTTTTAAATATATTTTTATATAGATATGAAGAGGTAAAAATGTATTGAAAAGTATTGATTCCACTGGCATGACTATATTTCAAATTAATATATTTTCAATGGTAGTAATAAAGTCAGATGTATTGGCGTTGCCATGATACCTCTCCTTCGCGGCAAAAATTATTTTTAAACTCATCGCGTATATTCTTTGCTGCTAAGCTCATTTCTCTTGCTACTCATTCTAATGGTACAAAATGGGTTCCCTCAGTTCGCCAATTACCTTGGATAATAGTACCATCTTCGTTATCCATATCAAAGGTACCTCGAGGTGCATATATTGCTGCTGAGATTTTACGTGATATTATAAAGTTATGCAGTGCAGCAATTGCACATACGATTGTTTTCATTTTTGCTGGTGAAAGATCCACAGTTCTCCCTAGAACTCGGAATCGAGCTGAACAAATTCCAAAAACATGGATCAATAATTCTCCTCGCACGAGATAAACGATAATTAAATATTCTGTCTTGTACACTATGGTTTCTGAAAGCAAACGGCTTCATTATATACGGTTGCATCGCAAACGCATCATCTGCCACAATAACGAATGGTACAGGCGTATTTCGTCCAGGTAAAGGTATCGCATTTGGTATATTAAGTGTATTATTTTCAAGGGCACTTGCCAATGGACAAATACTATAAACTCCACCATCGGAATGACGTCCAGGTGCACCAACATTAATATATGTAAATTTATAATTGGCATCGGCCAACGCCATTAAAACAATGCTGTGAGCACCTTTGTAATTGAAATACAAACTGCCACTGTTTGGTGGTGCTTTAATATTTACGTGTTTCCCGTCCAAAGCACCAATACAGTTGGGAAAATTCCATTTATTGTTAAAATCATTCGCTATCGTTAAAATCGTTCGTCTTCTGTATTTGGCATCTGAAACAAATTAAAACAATTGTTATTTGTGAGCAAAATGTATGTTTAGCGAGAGTGAATTCGAGAGAACACGAAGAGAGGGCACGAAATGATC
This sequence comes from Tetropium fuscum, assembly GCA_964058915.1. NCBI lineage: Eukaryota > Metazoa > Arthropoda > Insecta > Coleoptera > Cerambycidae > Tetropium > Tetropium fuscum. Next base: position 26,382 of record CAXKVY010000337.1, read on the forward strand.
ATGCATGATATTAAAAAAAAACGTAATGCATACATTATTTTCAGGACACAGCAATTGATTCAATTGACGATGAAGCAGGCGATGCTGATGGAAATGCAGGCCCTGATAATGAAAATTATGGAGATGCAGTAAGTGAAGGTAATGATGCTCATGAGATTCTTGACAAACCACAATCACCGTTGACCGTACCATCACATTCTCGGAATTACAATAATAATTCTCAGCCTACGTCATCTTTAAAAAGAAAAAAAGGAAAAGCAAATCCACAAAGTAGCGCTGAACTTCAGGAGGTAGCTGCGATCAATCGTTGTATTGAACTGATAAATGCACCGAAACAGTTGAAGGACGGATATACAATATTCGGCAAATGAATTGAGACTGTTAAAAGATAACGAAGATATACAGTTCATGTTAAAAAGTAACATTCAAAAAAGTATTGTTGAGGCCAATATGGCTGCTCATGACGCCAGAAAGCGGATTAAAATAACTTCTGCAGTGTCAACACTAGTGCCATCACCAGGCCCATCATATTATTCAGATTATTCCTTACTATCGACAGAATTGTCATCAGACTCGGAAGGCATTTTTTCTCCCGTTTCACAAGAACCAATCTATGTCAAGGATGTGGGGACTAGTAATACTTATACAGTGTTACAAACTCGTTCATGTTCAGGAATGACTAGCACAACGACGAACATAAAAACAATATATAAACATACCACACATATACGTTATGCATACTTAATGTAGTCTTTGTTTTATACTTTTTTAAGAATAAAAATTTATATTCTGTACCTTTAAATAGTCGTCTTTCAATACATTGTAAATGGCCTTGCACACCTCTGGTATTATTAGGGATAGAGTATTTGTTGGTATACGAAAGAGATACATGAGTGATTGATAGCTATCACCTGAAATAAAATGCAATATGTTATACGGAATATTGTTTCAGTGATAATATAAAATCACTTATCTGTGGCTTAGTATCTTAACGTTACAGCGAGTCGTTCAGTAGGTGTTATCGCTTTCCTCATAAAAGTGTCTTTCTTTTTTATTAATGGGGTAACTTTTTCTAATAAGTAATCAAAATCAGACTTTGACAAACGCAAAAAATTTTTATAAAATAGTTCATCGCCGTTTCTTAATTCCTGTAATAAAGTATTCACTGCTCCACAGCGGTCACGTTTTTTTATCCATTCTTTAACCCAAATCCTTCTCTTTTTATGAGTTTGACGTCTTCTTTTTTGTCTTCGCAGTAAAACAAGTGCTAAACATGAAGCAGCTTGTATTTTCTTTCCGTCATCAGAACACATTTTTGTCACTATACCTACTCACGCTGATGGATAACACAATATGGTTCGCTGCATCAAACTGGTATGACCAATTTTTTAACGTACTCGGAAATAAGTTGCAGGAAGTTTGGCATTGAAGGATGGGACATATTATGTGTGAGTATCCTTGCAACATTAAAAAGTGTCGTGAAACTTTTAAGTTGCGCAATTCACTTATGGAGCAATATTTCGACTATTTTTTGTTTACGTGTGAACGCAACGTGCAATTTTACTGTTGCGCCACAAAAGTGTACAAGTGTGCGAGTACCATAACAGTGGGTATATTATAAATTAGAGAGCAAATTGAAATATAATTTTAAATTGTTACATAACTCGCAACAAATCTCCAATTTTATATTTTTTTTAAAAATTTTTTCAAATTAGACAAATTGTTGCATGGTATGCCAGCATGTAAATACTAAAAAAAATATATGAAACAATAAAACATCTACTTTGTTGCTATTACAGATTTTATTTTGTAACACCTCTACTATAGTTCTATAGTACTATAGTTAACGTATTAAGCTTAAACGTACGTACTGGGCATAGAGTAATGTTCATTTTAAAAACTTTTTTTTATTATCACAAATATTGACAATGAAAAAGCAGAGTATTTTAACGAGGTTGTTACTTTTATTTTTATTTAATAACTAGTTTTTTAGCAATAAATGTTATAATAAGGTAAACAATTTTTCCCCAAGATATAATCGACTTCAGTAAGTCCGGCAACACTACGCGAAAGGCATGTCCGGGCGCATCTTAAACTAGCCAGATTGGTGGAGATCCTCGCGCGGTTTGGTTGTTATGGGGAAAACGGACATGCAATTGGCTTATTGTTGCTCTCTGGGTATAAGGATTGAAAGATCCAGTGACGGGGTTATTATCTTTGAGAATTCTCGTGTAGGTATAAGTTGCATTTATTGTTATACCTATATTACTTTTATCTCAAAATGAACAGATTTACTTACGGAAAGACGCTCCATAGTCAATCAAGAGAAGTGATAGCGAATGTTTATAGGTATGTAGGTAAAAAATAAGAATTAAATGGTAAGGTAAAGGTCTGCAAGAACAGTTGAAATGTACTTACGAGGTTTTAAAAGTAGGGTGTCGGTATAAGTGTGTATGTGTGTGTATGAATGAATATATGTGTGTATGAATGAATATATGAATATATGTGTATGTGTGTGTGTGAATCGCATAAAAAGTCGTCGACTATTATTTTATTCACTATTTAACAAAATATTTAGCAGATAACTAAATACAAGGTTTATTTTTTACTACAAAATATTACACAATTCAGAGAGATGAAAGCACTAGAAAGAAAAAAAAACGAATCACCCAATCCTCGTTGGAACAAACCTTAAGTAAATTTTTTGTATCTTGTAAATTGTTTGTTTATAGGGTTTGCGATGAAGAGGCGGCAGACAATTCGCTCAAGTTGCCGCTTAAACGTAAGCTTGATATAGGGTGTCTCTTTATACCGGAATCGGCGTATCGACTGTAAGGAAAATTCATAAGGAAGATAAAGAAAGGCTGGAAAATAACCCCGATAAAATGTTACTTACTCCCGGGAAAAAAAGACCGCGCCAGTCTCTTGTAGAGAAAGACGATGCTTTTGATTTCCAACAGATTAGACATTTAATTAACAGATTTGATCTTGAATTTAAAGTTGTTCCGACAACTAGGAAGTTGTTGCAAAAATTGCGGGAAGAATCAAATTTTCCCTATTCTAGGGAAACGCTCAGGGGTTTGTTAAAATCAAATGGTTTTTTTTGGCGTAAATGCCAAAATAAGAGAAAAATTTTGTTGGAGCGGCCTAGTATATTACATTGGAGGTACAAATACATCCGCGAAATACGAAGATATCGTCAAGATGGGCGAAATATTGTTTATTTGGACGAAACTTGGGTAGACAATGACTTAACATTTAAGAAATGCTGGCAGAGTGAGACCGTTTCCGGTGTAATAAGTAATATAAGTTCTACTGGTAAGTAAATATAATATATGATTTTAAACTAAATTCTGATTTTTAAAATATGATACATAATTGACTTGTATATTTTAGGTCGACTTATTATTGTCCATGCAGGTTCTGAAAGTGGATTTATTAACAATGCCTGTTTGGTATTTAAAGCGGGATTAGCTACAGGTGACGGCCAAATCAATCAGGAGAATTTTTCGCGATGGCTCACTGAAAAACTCCTTCCGAATATACCGGCCAATTCGGTTATTATCTATGATAATGCTCCTTATCATTCCGTCCAGGAAGACAAAACGCCAACAAAGTCATCTTTGAAAAAAGATATAGTGGCCTGGTTAACAAGGAAAGGTAATTATATCTTAGAACATCATCAGATATACATATTAAACTTATATATTTTATAGGCATAAATCATGACGCAACTCTCAGAAAATTCGAGCTGTTTGATTTGGTATTACTTCATAGGCCCCCTGATGACCAAAAAAATTATGTAGTTGATCGTATCATTAGATCATATGGACATACTCCTCTTAGAACTCCTCCTTATATGTGCGAGCTAAACCCAATAGAGTTAGCTTGGTCAAAACTCAAATTTAACATAAGGAGTCGCAATACAACTGGAAACTTCAGCTTAACCGCATTAAAAGAGGTTACTAAAGAAGGGATGTCCTTAATAACTATTAATGATTGGAAGAAATTTTGCCAACATGTTAAGGATATTGAAGACAAATTTTGGGAAACTGACCAACGTATGGAGGAAATTGAACCCATTATTATCCCTATAGGAGAAGATGACGACATCGGCACTGATAATAGCAGTGATGATGATGATGATGAAATTGATGAACAGTAACGCTAGTTTGTCATACAGCCATTTATTATGGAATAATAATATTAACCAATTCAATCGGGTTGGTAGCCGAACGGTGAAAGCGAACAGTGTCCCTAATAAATAAATATTCGAAATATATATAATATTTTAAATAAATATTTCTGTAATGGTCACTAAATAAATATAGATATCGAGGGCTGAAAGGCAGGACCTCGCAACCCGCAAAATTGTTGAAATTAAGATTTTGATCTATTTCTATTCAGAATTAGGTCCGCCATCTATTAAATTATATTGAAACCAAACAAACAATCCGTTGCGCAGAAAATGCAAGAAAACATTACCTCGTATGCGTTTCGCGCCAAAATGTAAACGCATTACCTCGTAAACCGCTTAGTTGTGGCTCATCTTCCATAAGAGAATGACGCTCTGAGGTGAGTATCGATAACATCTTTCGGTTCTTTTCTTCTCTTTCGATAACATCTTCTCGGTTTGTCAGTACTGGAAAGCAGCACATCATCTCATTCATCAGATGAAGAAACATCACTTGGAAAGCGAAAAAAAACCAAGGGCCAAAAAAGAAGAGAACCTAATAAAAAACTGAGAATGAGTGGAAATAAATACATTGGGTTTCGTAAACCAAAAGGTCAAAAAAACACATTTCATGACACTCCCAGGAATGAAAGACGTCTAAAACCTCGATGCAATTGCAAAGATCCCTCAAAACAGTGCCTAAAATTTATGGATAGCGATAGAAACAAAATATTAATAATAATTGATGATCTGAGTTTCTTCTTGGGTATATGCAAAGTTTTTGAACTGTGAAGTGGGTTGACTAGGACGTTAATCAGAATTTATTTATTTCTGATTACAAAAAAATATTGTAAATTCGGTTTTAGCTTTTTTTAGTAAAATTTGTAGATATGCTTGTTAAAAAGTAAGCGAAGACGTGCAACAAAAGAAGTTATTTTTTGCATTTTCTTTAAAGGTAACTATGTAATAGCCAGACAGATGGCAAGACATGCAGAGGATACATCAGATCTGTCATCTTTTGAAAATGAGCAAACGAAACGGAAACCAATACCATGCCAGATGAGCTCATCTGATTCATCTGACATAGACGCGCGAAGCGCAGTGCCACCATTTCCAAAAGTTCCTAAAAGACCAGAAGAATCTGCTTGTCTTTTATCTTGAGAAGGAGTAAGGGGAAAAGAAACATTTAATACATTACTTATCACCGACGCCATTAAACGTGAGTACAGTTTCTATTTTAATATTTTATCTCAAAAAGCGAATTATGTAACCCAAACCTTCTCCGGATGTTCACTTCGAACATTCTGCTGACACCAAGGAATTTATAGGAAGTTCCAATATATAAGTGCTGCATTCGCCTTAGGCGATTATTATTATTTTCTGTATCTATTGGCCGTAGGCTATAGTCTGTAATAATCAGTTTTGAAACTTGTGAATTATTGTTAATAAACTTTTTAAAAACATTAAATTTCCAGTGATAAACTTAACTGGCGCTGCGAACACGAAGAATCTTTCAGTGACAAACTACGTGGAGTATTTTAATACTTTAGCAGCAATTCCGAGAAAAAACACCTGGCCTGTCCACTCACCGGACCCCTGTAGAAGTTCCATCTGCGACAACACTATAGGACGATTCCATCGAGGAACGCGGAAATAAGAATACCTACAGAAGAATCATGCCACTCTGCTACTTCCTGTAAGTACTTTCCTATTTTCATATTTAAGAGCCAAAGGTTAGGGACCTTTTAGTGATTAACAATCTAATTTTAAGAGAATACTTAACTCTTACTGAGTATTATTTCACCTTTATAAAATCTGATCGACTCTGTCCACCATCCGGTAGATGCGTGAGCAAGACAATCAGTGATTGTTGAAATAAGAACTTTAGTAACAAGAGGCAAAGTATACTCAACCTTTTATGTCTAAAATAAATATCGAAGTGATTGAACGTAGTAACAATAGATCTCGACCATACCCCAGACCAACTACTCCAACAATTGATATAAGTGATAATTCTTCTTTAAATTCTAACGAAATAAAGAATATTACTACTCAGGAAATATCCGAACTATTAAAGACGTTAACACTCTTTGATGAACATGATAACTTGCCTAGATTTATCTGAAAAACAGAAAAAATATTAGATACGCTACGTTTATTTTCATTAACCCCTTTCCAAAATACTTTAATTACGCACTCTATTCTAAGCAAAATAAAAGGCCAAGCTGCTGATAATATTTTTCTGGAAAATACATCCAGTTGGCCGGACATTAAACATGCTTTAGTAAAATACTACGGAGATAACCGAAACGAGGACCTCCTCATGTCACATCTTAGGCAACTCAAACAAAACCACTTTGATTCCACGTTACAATTCTATCACAACGTGCTTGAGGCTCAAAATTCTTTAATTCAATATACCAAAATTAACACGGTCAATGCGCAAATTCTAGACCACGACATTGAGAGAATTAGGAAAATGAGTTTAACCCAGTTTAAAATAGGAATAAAAGAACCATATAGAAGCATGCTTCACAATACTCCGCCAAATACTCTAGAAAACGCGGTTTTGAAATGTCAAGAACATGACAATACTACTCTTGCGATAAAGCAACTTCATAATCTACAAATAAATAAACCACCAATGCCACTACCAAAAAGAATCGAACCTTTTGCTCATAAACAAAACCCCTTATTAAACAGAAACACATCAAATAAAACAACAAGTAAATCCTCCAAATTTCAATCAATCAAAACCTTTTCGTCCACCACCACCATTTTCAAATCAAAATAACCAATGCAGACCATCCTTGAATAATCAATATAATAGACCAACTTTCGATAATATCAGCTTACCCCAAATAATGCCCTGCCCTGACAGCCCTTTAATCAAAATCAAAATCCCTTTGGAAAACCGCCGTCGACACAATTTAAACCCAATAATTATTACAAACCGACCCCACTGTCGACACAAAGTTTTATACCATCTAAACAAGTTTCCCAAAATAAATCTTTCGTAAACAAAGAATTACATAATATCGAACAAGTCAATGAAATACAAAATGATTTTGAATATAATCCAGAATACTATGACACCCCCGACGAATCAGACTACCCATGCGAAGACACTGACCCCTATATGAATAACGAGGAAGGACAAGATGCAAATTTTCACGATCTTGCCTCGACGAGTCAATCGACTTAAATAACATAACAAATAGCTCTAAATTACCGTTCTTTTATTTACCAGATAAAAATTTGAAAGTATTGATAGACACTGGAGCTACTGACTCTATCATTAACCCCAACAAGGTCCACCAATTTAAAAAATATCTCTTTAAGCAACCTTTTAGTGTAACAGGCTTGCATCGAACGATACAATCAGACCAGAATCTTCGACTTAACCTCTTAGAAAAAGTAGGAATTCAAAATTTATTTAAAATTCGCATCATACCTTGGCATGAACGATATGATATTTTAATAGGTTCAAAAGATCTCAAAAATCTTAAAGCAACTATCGATTACAACTCAAACAAATTATTAATTCAAAACAAAGTAATACCATTTTTCTTAGAATACAACAATAAAAAATTAAATATAAACTCAATGGATGCAAATTTTATATAAATCCCAACATCAATTGAAAACGGCGAGATATATATCCCTGAATTACAACTAAAAACAAATACTAAACCATAATACCTGAATGTTTTACCATTACTATAAACGGTATAGCTAAAATACCTTTTCATAATCCACAAAAGTTAGAAATAAACTTCCAGGAAAGAATAAATGTTATTCTTTGTAATTATTTTGACATTGGAGAACCCAATACGGATAAGCAGAAAATTGAATTTTCCAAACTCATAAGAATGCCTCACCTTAACAAAGAAGAAGTGCAAAAACTGACCAACTTATGCTACAAATATAAAGACACATTCTATCATGAAGACAGTGACTTAACATTCACTAACCATATTAAACACAACATCAGAACACAAGACAATAACCCAATTTTGACGAAATCTTTCCGCCATCCGCACAATATGCAGGACGAAATTCAAAGGCAAATTTCTAAACTCTTACAAGATAAAATAATCAGACCTAGCATTTCGCCCTACAGTTCGCCTGTCTGGATTGTCCCAAAAATAGCAAACGCTTCCGGAAAACGTAAATTCAGGATGGTTATAGACTACCGCCGCTTGAACGACAAAACAATAGACAAATATCCCCTTCCCAAAATTGAAGAGATTTTAGACAATCTCGGAAAATGTACCTATTTCACGACGCTAGACCTTGCTCAGGGCTTCCATCAAATAGAGATGCATCCTGAATCCATCGAAAAGGCCGCCTTTTCAGTAAACAACGGCCATTACGAATATCTTCGTATGCCGCTTGGCCTCAAGAATGCTTCCGCCACCTTTCAAAGAATGATGGACAGTATCCTCCAGGAATACCAATACAAAACTTGTTTTGTATACATGGACGATATTGTTATCTTCTCAAAATCTCTTCAAGATCATATGCTTCATTTAGATCAAATATTCAAAAAACTTCGCCAATCTAATCTAAAAATCCAACTAGATAAGAGCGAATTTCTCAGGAAATAAGTATCTTGCCTTGGCCATGTAATTACCTCTGATGGTATCATTCCTAACCCCATCAAGATAGAAGCCATCCAAAAATTTCCTAAACCACAAACCCAAAAAGAAATAAAATCTTTTCTTGGACTGGTAGACACAAAAACTCGATAGTAACAATCCCGATTACATAAGAGCATTTGAAACGGCTAAAGAATTAATATGCAACGCACCAATACTTACTTATCCAGACTTTAAAAAACCATTTACTCTTACTACTGATGCTAGTAACATAGCCCTAGGTTTTGTACTATCCCAGAGTAATAAACCTATCGCGTACTATAGCAGGACTCTCAATTCTGCGGAACGTAATTATAGTACCATAGAAAAAGAACTTTTAAGCATAGTCGCATCGACGAGGCATTTCAGACCGTATCTATTCGGAAAAACCTTCACCATAGAGACCGATCACAACCCATTAGTGTGGTTATCCAAAATAAAGGAGCCCAACTCTCGCTTAATTCGTTGGCGTCTCAAATTAGAAGAGTTCAATTTCGAGATTAAATATAAGAAAGGTAAAGAAAATGTCGTTGCCGACGCCCTGTCCAGAATCGAGATTAATATTAATGATACCATATCCATAACTCCACAATGCAATGAGAACCCTAATGACCAAGAACTAGATGAAAGAATTAAAGACTTAACAAACTCTCCTGATTTAGAAATCGCAGAATCACAATTAGAAGAATTATTAGAGACATGTCACTCCATAAATAATGACGACAATGGCCTAGTAATCCCCATTTCAGACCTGTCAACTACTTTCAAAATCAAGTCTTTATCATCGTAGACAGTAACATAAAAGACACAATAATTTTAGGAACACACCTCTTTGAAAAAACTAGAATCAGAAAAGTCATACGTAGCCCTGGAAGCAAATTAGACGAATGTATATCCGAAATTTGTAGAAGCTACTTAAATCCAAACAAGCTGACATGCCTTTACATTCCGCAAGAACAATATAAGTCAAACATTCTTCAAATCTTCAAAGCTAACCTAAATAACTCCGTTAAATTAACAATATCTTCAATTAAATTAAAGGATATCGAATCACTAGACGAACAAAAAACCATCATAAAAGAGTACCATGACAAAACGCATAACGGAATAACAGAAACTTACAAACATTTAAAGCAGATTTACTACATACCCAATCTCTTCCTCCTTATAAACAGCACGATTAACACTTGCGACCTATGTGCTCAAGCAAAATACGATCGAAACCCATATAAACCACCCTTCCAAGGACCAACTATTTCAGGTAAACCATTTGAGACCCTTTACGTAGATACTTTTACCTTTAAAGGAACGAAATTCTTCACGTTAATAGACTCCTTCTCAAAATATGCGCAAGCATATCGCATTCACTCAGTAACTTCTATCGAAATACTTAATAAACTTCGTCACTATATATCGCACCACAATATCCCCTCGAGAATTGTATGCGATTGTATGCGCGAGTTCAAGAATAATTCTTCTCAGGAATATTTGAAAATCCTAAACATTGACCTCCATTTTACGACACCACACAACCCCGACTCAATGCCTTTACAAACCGATTTCATTCCACAATACTTGAAAATTTACGAATAATTAACATCAAAGAACCAAACGAAACCCCTGAAAATCAAATGATCACAGGTATATGGATATACAATCAATCTATCCACTCTTCTACGGGATACTCCCCATTTTCTATATTATATGGTCCATATCAACAAGAAATAGATTTATGCCTCTCTCAAGACATCTATGAGACTTATAACTTAAAAAGAAAGAATGAACTCCTACCCTTTATAGATCATATTAAAACAAAGATGACAAACAAAGAGACAAATGCCCTACAAAAATTAAATGAAAAACGTAATGATACTAATATATCAATTCCAAAAACAGACGTCTTCGTAATAACGTCTGTACGAAACAAAGACGCACCTTTATACCATAAACATCATGTCATTGATCAAGACAAAAACACCCTTAACCTTATATCACAAAAAACTAAATTAACTAGTAGTAACCTAAAGAAAATAAAAAGAGTAACTAAGAAAATTTGTTTACAGAACCCTACTGACCCTAGTACGTCCACTGGAAATAACACCGATCAAGACGAATAGTTATAAAGAAAAATTAGGTATAGCCAAATCATTTAACTATTATCATAAGATATACTTCTCATACAATTTTAACATACAATCTTAAGAGTATATATTATTATTTTAATAAAATGAATACCAACACATTAGAATTTTTAAAACATTGTAACGAAAACAAAAGTAACACGAGTATTCACATGCAAAATCAGCTAAAGCAAAAACTGAGTAACATTGACAATAAAATGAATAAAATAATACATAATCAAAGAATAAAGAGAAGCCTCATCGATGGCTTAGGACATATCGTTAGATTTATAACCGGCAATCTTGATCAATCAGATCTAAACGTTATTAACCAAAATATAAATTCTCTTGTCCAAAATGAACAAAAACTTAACAAACGGTTATCGCAGTGTTACCCTATTCTCTAAAATAACGGATAAATTCTACAAAGAAATCGAAACTGTTACAAATAATCAGCAACATCTTGTTTCAATTGTAGGACAATACAAAGATCGATTTGAACAACTATTTTTACTGCTTCAATACAAAAATACATTAGATACTTTTGAAAATCAGTTAGACATTTTGATTAGAACCATATCATTTACAAATATCGATACACCGAATTTGGAAATCATAACCTCCCAAGAACTTCTTGAAATTCATAAAGAATTACTTAGCGACTATCACAAAGAAACACTAATTTCATATAACGAAAATCACCCGTTTGAGATACTCCAAAATTCTAAATTAGGGATAATATCAATCGACAATCTATTAGTAATGACTCTTAAAATCCCCATCCTTAATCCATTACCGTACAATATCTCAAATATTTAACCAATACCCAATAACCAATCAATATCCATCATCCCCCCCAGCAGAGTTTTACCTAGAAAACCACTTGGAGAATCGATGGACAGACAATTGCCAACCTACTACAAAGATGTATATTTGCAAGAACCTAATTAGCAACTCTTGCGAACTCACTCAAAAGAACAAACGCCGAACCGCCTTCACTCTCGAAGCAAATGCATATAAACTCACAGCTTATGGAATTCTCACAACATTTCACCTACCCAAAGAAGTCATAGAAAAATGAGAAAATATTCCAAGATGATTTACCATACAAGCAAACAATTTGTTAAACTCACCTTGTCCAGTAATTATAGACAATGGCATTATATATCTACACACAATGGAACCACTTAAAAGACGTATTATACAAGTGGAGTATTATACATATATTATAAAAAGATATATTATACAAGTGGACTCCACCCAACTTCAGGAGCTGCAATCATCCCTTGACGAGGACGTCAAAACTAAGAAGGGAGGAATTATGTAACCCAAACCTTCTCCGGATGTTCACCTCGAACATTCTGCTGACACCAAGGAATTTATAGGAAGTTCTAATATATAAGTGCTGCATTCGCCTTAGGCGATTATTATTATTTTCTGTATCTATTGGCCTTAGGCTATAGTCTGTAATAATCAGTTTTGAAACTTGTGAATTATTGTTAATAAACTTTTTAAAAACATTAATTTCGAGTGATAAACTTAACTCGGAAAAAGATTAAGCAGTTCCTAAAATTTTAATGATTTTAGAGTTGCATAGATTTATACACAATTTGTTAATCTTTTAGCTATATTATAATTCGCTGCCCAAGTGCAATACTGAGACAGCAAAAAATAAAAATTTGGTCGCTATTGCCCAGCAAAATCGTATAAAATTTCTCAGTGCAATAGTGAAATATGTGACAAATAAATACAGTAGGCTAAAATATAATTTAACCGAGTACGGCACAATAAAAAAACGTTAGAGTTTAGTGCAACACTGGAACAAAGCAGTTGTCCTAGTGTAAAATGAAGGCTATTGAAAGACATACACTAGCAGAAGTAACTAGACAACAACTGTCTAGTTTTTACCATTTTTGATATTTTTGTGTTTTAGACTCATTCTATGCATACATTTGAGTTTTCCAATGTAATGGAAAGTTCTTCTAGGTTCTCTACAAGTAATATTGTCAATCTCATAGAGATGGGCTCATTTATGACCAAAATGTTGAAGATGATCCATATTATTATGAAGGCATACCAACAGAAGCAATATCAACAGAGGTAGTAATGTCAATAATTCAGTAATGTTAATGCTGTTTTTATTAGGTTATTAATGCAGCAAGTGAACAGGTGAACAAAGTGGATAATCTAAAAACGCCTCTAAGATAAATTACTATCGACGGTTTTATTATAGAAGATGGATGACCCAACTAAGGAGATGGATGACCCAACTAAGCTTTTGGAGGAAACGAGAGACCATGATCCGCGAGATGACTTTTGATGAGCCTTCCAGCGGTTCATCTTCATTTTCTGATATTGAGAATGAAACTGCAGTGCCAAATACAAAAAACAAGCACAAGCTTCAATGGTGGAAGGTGAAGTGGCGCTTGAGGAAGATGCAGAAAGACAAAGATGCAGACACTTCCTTCTGCCTTGGAATTGTGGTGGTCCCCCTTTTGGACCTCTCAGCCGAGGTTCCCATTGTTAATATCAATTTTTAATTTTTGAGCCTATGGAAAAAATTCTTTCTTTTAGCGGAACCCCGCATCCCCTATCGAAAAATCTTTTCCTGGTAGCAGGGATGGTATCCGGGAAGCGCTGCCCTGCCGCTAGTACGAGGAGACGTTTCCCAAGACTCTTTAGATATATGTATTTCCTCTATAACTACTTCAATCTTGAAGAAATATACTGTAGGTTTAAAATACTGATGGCAGTTTTATCTTACTAGGAAAACTTGTGATCTTATTAGCTCTCTCTACTGGACAACGAATTCAAACATTAAGCTTAATTAAGATTCAGGATATTTTGATTCGGTCTGATAAAATTGAATAAAAATAGATTGTAGGATCAAGACTTCCACTCTAAACAAATCCCAACCTTTTCTAATTTTACCATTTTTTGACGCTGATCCTCAGGTATGTGTAGCCAGAGCTCTACAATTATACTTAGAAAGAACTAAAGAATTACGAAATTCAGATAATATTCTCATTACCACTCATTACTTACAAAAAAACCCATCACCAACAATCTCCAACAATTAGTAGATGGATCAATATTTTTGATCCTAGAAGCAAGTGGCCTAGATACAAGTTACTTTACCCGTTATTTTACGTTTCCCGCAAAGTCGGAAGGAATGCCTTCTCCCGTGCTCCCGTGTAGCTTCTTGTTGTGTTAATATATACTTTCACTGCGAATGTGGTCGTCATAGAGTGTGTAGGTATGTGCTCCGGTATTTTAAATTGCGGTCTGGTATACCGACGCGACCAGTATAGTACATGGTATGTGATTTTGATGGAACTTGTCTATCGTTTTATTTTCCAATCCTGTGTTATGAAATAGTACTTTATAAATATGTGTAGTTACGAAAAGGAACAGGAAAGACTACTAAAGGTTCTTAATGAAGTGGATACAAACGAAGAGAGTAACAGAGTTGATTATGATGACGAGTCATGAAACTGACAGTGAACAAAATATTTCAGAATCTGCTGATGAAGATCAAACCACTTTTTTGAGACTGTGCTATAAAGGTATGTATGTAATTTTATTACATTAGTGCAACAATGACCTAGGTTTTATTTATACAGGAAAAGATAATATTACACGTTGGAACAAACACCCACCTCCACGCAGAGCAGTCCGTACTAAGCAAGAGAATATTATACAGCGGCCTTAAAATCGGCTATAGACATATGGAATTATTTCATAAATGATGAAATAATAAATATTGTTACATCTACAAATAAATATATTGGAATATTACCCGGTACTATAGAAGTGAAAGAGCAATTTAAAACCTATGTAGAAATTACCAGGGTAAAAACCGCGTTAGTATTTTTGATTTTGAAGTTCCGCTGTCAGGGAAATTATTCACGAGTTACTTAGTAACTAAATTACTAGAGAAAGTGAGTCACCATATGCTAGGCCAATGCTTTTAGTACGGAAGGAAGAAGGCAGTTACCGTTTGTATGTGGACTATCGTGAGTTAAATTCCTACACTGTAAAATATCGTTTTCCTCTGCCTGTAATCGAGGACCAAATATATCGTTTGGGAAAAGGAAAATATTTCACGTCACTAGATTTGGCGTCAGGGTTTCACCAAATACTTATAAGCAGCGAGTCAATCGAAAAGACATCCTTCGTAACATCTAACGGGCATTACGATTATTTACGTATGCCTTTTGGGTTAGCCAATGCGCCAGGGTATTTCAGCGAGCATTACTGAAAGCGTTAGGTTGCCACAAAGACACTATAGCCCTAGTGTACTTAGATGATATTTTAATACCTTCAGAAACACCTGAAAGGGAATACAATCTCTAAAACTAGTTCTTGCAGCATTACAAAAAGCCGGGTTTTCCTTAAATGCCTCCAAGTGTAGATATTTACAAAGCAGCGTAATATATTTAGTGCGTCAAATTTCTGCTGAAGGCATACGTCCGGATCCACAAAAAGTTCAAGCTTTATTACATTCAGCCATACCTAAAACCATTAAACAAGTCCTACAGTTTATGGGACTTGCGGGGTATTTTCGAAGGTACATTCCAAGTTTTAACAAAGCAAAACTAGTCGTTTTATTGGTCTAAGGAACAGCAAGAAGCTCGTGACTACATAATTAAACACTTAATATGATAGCCCTTATTAGTCATTTTTGACCATGACTTACCAACCGAATTACACACCGACGCGAGTTTGGTTACGGAGGAATTTTATTGCAAAAACAAGATG
Source organism: Tetropium fuscum (assembly GCA_964058915.1). Classification (NCBI taxonomy): domain Eukaryota; kingdom Metazoa; phylum Arthropoda; class Insecta; order Coleoptera; family Cerambycidae; genus Tetropium; species Tetropium fuscum. The sequence continues at coordinate 42,077 of CAXKVY010000337.1, forward strand.
GTCAAGCTGGTGTTGTTGGTTATTTTAGTAAACGAACCACTTCAACAGAGACGTTGGATATAGTACATTCTTTTAGCATTCCCGTGTTTATCTTTTAGGTATTCACTATAAATCAGAAGAGAAAACGATTCAATAACATGAGAGAAAATGAATCTACAATCCGCAAATTGACTCAAACAATTCAGCATCAACGAATTCTACTTCAAAATAAAAGGTCCCTAATTGCGCAGTTGCGTAAAACATCTAACTAATATAAGGACGACTCATCTATTCCTAATCTAATAAAAAGGTTAACGTTTTCTTCAAAATATTCTAAAACTCTTGTTCACATGCAAACATTGCATACATCTAAGAAACGTTGGAATGAAGAAGAAAAGGAATTTGCACTCCTTACATATTTCAAATCACCAGGGGCATATAAGTTTTGGAGAAATAAATTGAAAATCGTCTTACCCAGTATATCTACTTTAAAAACATGGATCGGTGATTCAATATGTACTCCAGGTTTTAGTGATAAGTTACTATTAGCAATTCAAAGAAAAGTCTCGGTGATGGATGAAAACGAAAAATGTGCACCTTTATTTTTGACGAAATAAAAATTAAAAAAGGCTTAGAAGTTAAAAGAAGAAGATAATTCAAAGAAGATGGATTTAGTACAGGATTACGAGGATGTCGGCAAGAACAGTAGAAAAGAAGTACTGGGAACCCAAATTATGGCGTTCATGGTTAGAGGAGTTTATTCTTCTTGGATATTACTATTCGCGTTAACACAGGAAGGCATACAGTTTATATTCAAAACTGGCTTAAATATAGTAGCTAGAGTTTGTGATCAGGGTACCAACAATCAATACGCTTTGTAAAAATTAGGTTTAACTGTCGAAAGGCCCTTTATTTCTGTTGAAAATTATACAGATCTTATTCCTGTAATTTTTGATATTCTTCATTTGTTAAAGAATTTTAGAAACCATTTTATGAAGCAAAACTTCACCTTCAATGGAAAAATAGTAAGTTTTTTAGACATAAAAGTTTTCGAGATTGACAAGATTACAGAGACGCATTTAAATCCCGCCGCTTTCCAGAAAATTAACTGCAAGTTAGCAACACAAATATTTAGCAACTCCGTTGCTTCTGCTATAAAAGTCTGTGTAGAAACCAACCAGATTGTTACCGAAACCGCGCTGGATACCGCAAGATTTGACCTTTCTATGAATAATTTATCGATTCAATAAATAGTAGAAGTTTATATTCAAAAAATCCCTATTGTTGTGCCCTATCGCACAACAACGCCTTAGTAAAAGAGACTATTCAAAGCGCCATGGGTCCACTAGGTACTCTACAAAAAATAACAAATAAAGGAAATTCTGGGCCACCTTGTTTCGATGGTATATTAATAACTTTGCAATCAATTTAAAATATTTTTGAAAAACAAAAAGGGCCTGGGATTTACCTTACTTCTAACTAACCGGTTAAATCAAGACCCTATTGTAATGAAGTGGGAATAATCTCCCTCACATTACGCTAGAAACTAGGATATTTCATTTAACTGTAAGCCCGTAAATTATTCATAGATATTAATAACGTTAATATGCATCGAAAAATTTATTTTCTTTTTAGGTAAACATTGCTATTAAATTGTACATTCAGTTCTGCTTATAACGAGGTCATAAACAAACCCCTTCTGGGTACCCCGCCGCCGTCAGTAGTTTTTCCAGTATCAATAATCCGCGTAACCGTCACCTCATGGCACCGAAATATCGGACAGCGCCACATGCGCTGCACTCCCAACGATATCAATAGGTAGGGAGATCACGCGTCAACGCGAAAAAACCGTCCAAAATCATATAAAAGCAGCTCCACAGCACTGTAAAGTCAGTTAGCATTCTTCGCTAACCAAGCATTCTGCACCCTTCGGGTTGTCGCATTTTGCATCTTCCGCCTCCGCTAACCCAAAAGCATTCTGCACCCTTCGGGTCGTCGCATTTTGCATCCTCCGCCTCCACTATCCAAAAGCATTCTGCACCCTTCGGGTCGTCGCATTTCGCATCCTCCGCCTTCGCTGCCACTTTCGTTGCTGTTATTCTGTAATCTGACAAGTTGCGACTTGCCGTGATTGCCGCTGCCGATCCCCGTCACGAAAGAAAAGTAAGTGTACTTTATTAACAAGCGCTAAGGAAATCCAGTCTCCGAACTCGTAGTTAAATACATGTGGAAATCGTGTGGGTTTACCCAATAGGCTGTAGTTCGGGTCGTAGCATCTTGCACCCTTCGGGTTGTCGCATTTTGCATCCACCCTTCTGCTGAGCATTTTGCATGCAGCAGGGACTCCACAGGCTACCTGAGTCACGCACGCAGTTTTCATTATTCGATCATCGAAATCGTAGCCAAGTCTACGTGGAAATCGTTTGGGTTCACTCAATAGGCTGTAGTTCGGGTCGTAGCATCTTGCACCCTTCGGGTTGTCGCATTTTGCATCCACCCTTCTGCTGAGCATTCTGCATGCAGCAGGGACTCCACAGGCTACCTGAGTCACGCAAGCAACTTCCGACAAAACTAGTCCGCGTACATCATATCCGCGAAAGTTTGGATTTCCTACACGCTGCACGCTTTACTGTAGTATTATTGCTTCCTCCGCTTACTAAAGTAGTACCATTTATTTTCACTCGCCGCCCCTTTGTTATCCCGCTTTACGCCTTTATTCATAACGCTTTACTGTAGTATTATTGCTTCCTCCGCTTACTAAAGTAGTACCATTTATTTTCACTCGCCGCCCCTTTGTTATCCCGCTTTACGCTTTTATTCCTAACGCTTTTCATCCCCCTGACGTAACTCGCTATAGGCAGACTGAATACCCTCTGTATATATGTAAATACCGGTGTGACCGAAATAATAAATCCTGTGAATAAAATCTGTTGTAATCATAAACCGGTGTTCTTCTTGAAGATAGGGTAATACAAGGCCTATCGGTGTATCACGTGACCTGGCTTCCGCCCTTCTCCACAAAAGTTATCCGGGGCCCCTACAGATACTGCCTGTAGGGAAAAGTGGTCTGTCTGCACTCTAAACAGACAGTGGCGCTCGAGATAAAACCTCCGCACCGAAGCTAAGAGCGTCACACTATAGAAAACACGTTTGCTACGTTCCGCCAGAAAGGTGGTTTTAACGCTAATCCTACGGTGAGAACGTTTAGGTCTAGTTTCAAATATAGTACAAAAATTAATTTAATGAAGTCTACTGATTCATCCAATTGTGAAAACGATGGCGACACCTATCTAATGAGTAGGGGAGAAGCTTGTACCTTGACCCACCTTGTACCTTGGGCCACCGCCTATAATTTCAAATTTCCCACAAAATTTGCAGATTTTGGGTCTTAGTTCATATACCCACCGCCTGCCCATACGACATATTGTGTTTAAGTGGTCTCCGTTCAGCTGTTGTCGCATGAACAATTTTACGTTGTAAATTTATCCAAAAGTAAGTATTTTGATGTGGGGTAAATATTTGTTAGCGAGTTTTATGGTACACAAATAAAACTTGCGCCTATCTCATATCGAAGTTAGGTAGGTATCTAGGCAAATCATTTTTATACTGTTGAATTTTATATGTTAGAACGTTATATGTTACGTTTTATAGGTTAGAACAATGTTTTCTACTTAAACGTAGTAGGCTTGTATCTCGAGCCATTGACGCGTCTTGTACCTTGGGCCATGGCCCACGGCGTCTCAAATGGCACTTCTGTGTAAGATGACAGCACAATAGTTGACAGACGTTGTAACGACTTTTATTTTCTCTTGTCTTAATTAGAGGTTTTTTAGTGGTTTAAATCATTTTTAACTTCTGAGTATTAAACCTGGGTAAGTTACAATGTTACTTAATTTGACCTAGCTAGTCAAAACTAATCAATTACTATAATACAAAAAATATCAAGCACCTAAACTAAAATGTGTGAAGTTGCCTAATTTCGGACAGTCGGGAGTTCTCAATTTCGGGTATCCGAAATTAGGAACCCAAGATTATCTCTATCGTCACTACTACCATTAAGCGTAAATAATCGTGTAAAATTATTTATTTCAGAACAAAATGCCTAGAGTCAACACAAAACATAAGAAATGGAATCCTGATCAAATGAAGTTGGCCATCAATGCGGTCCGAAGTAAAGAAATGGGGTACCTTGTTGTTGTTCGCTGTTCCTAAAACAACATTAGAGGATTACGTTAAACAAACCAATAAATCTCCTGAGCAGCTAGTTGCAGTTTCGATTGGAAGAAAGCCGATACTTTCTCCTGAATTAGAAGAAAACTTAGTTTCCTATTGCTTAGAAATGGATAGGAGGTTCTACGGAATCGGTCTTAGCGATATTAAGAGACTTGCCTACCAATTAGCCATAAGAAATGGTTTACATCATCCATTTTCCCATGAGAGTGGAGCTGCTGGTAAAAAATTGCTGGTTGAAAGGGTTCTTTAAACGGCATCCCAATTTGAGTATTAGAAAGCCGCAAGGTATCTCATAAGCGAGAATAAAAGGTTTTACTCCAGAGAACGTGAATAAATTTTTTGATCTGCTTGAACCACAAATGCAAAAAATTAACCATAATCCTGGGAGAGTTTTCAATGTTGATGAGAGCGGCATAACAACGCTGCAATCAAAAAATACTCGTGTTATAGCTTTGAAAGGAAAGAGGCAAGTTGGAACGGTTACTGCTGCTGAAAGAAGACCTTCGTTTTTTGTATGAACGCTGCTGGTGGATTTGTTCCTCCATTATTTGTTTTTCCCAGAAAAAACATGAAAGCTGAGTTGTTAGACGGTGCGCCCCCTGGGTCCATCGCGGCGTGCCATCCATCCGGATGGATTCAACAACACATTTTTACCCAATGGCTACAACGCTTTATTCAGTTTGTTAAACCATCCCGTGATGATCCTGTGCTTCTGATACTCGACGGCCACTATAGCCACACACGAAATATTGACGTCATAGAAATGGCTCGAACAAACTATGTCACAATATTGTGTACACCACCCCACACCTCACATAAGATGCTGCCTTTGGACCTATAATTTATGTCGCCTTTTAAAACTTTTTATTCTCAACAAATCCAAATGTGGTTGAAGCAAAATCCTGGCAGAATTTTAAGTGGTGCCATGAGGCATGTGCTAACTCAGACAAGAAGAAAAATTATTTGTGTGACTTTTGTTTGGACATTTAGTTAAATATCTGATTTCAAATAATGGCCCCTAATTTCGGATACTGCATCCGAAATTAGGAGCCTCTTTTTTTATTTAGATATTATGAACTTGGTGTATATTTATCATTACATAAAAAAAACAATGATAATTATATTTGTATGGACTATATCTTGTTTTACTATAACCCATGATATGAGCGTTGCACAGAAAAAAATACTCATTTTTGCTTTTTTTCTAAAAATATTTGACTATTTCAAAATAGTATCCGAAATTAGGCAACTTTCCTCTACGGTATCTTTAATGCATGAGAACTGTCAGAAAAAATTCCCCGATTGTAAAATAAGCTACGAAACCTATCGTCAATTAAAAAAAAATTAACATATCCTTCTGCCGGCTGGGGCATGAAGAGTGTGCATTATGTGAATCGATTAAATTACATGAACACGATAAAAATAACTTACAACCAGATTGTGATGTATGCAAAACATATCAAAATCATAAAGATAGGTACACAAAAAGCCGCCCCTTGTATCAGATGCATGCCAACAACATGAAAAAAAATGAAAAAGCTTACTGTTTCTCTGCTGCTTTAGATAATGCTTCGTGCCTGTAGGAGAAAAGAGCAGTACTCCACTTTTTGCACTTATCTGGCATGAAGGAATATCCGGACGTTTGAAGGAAGATTTAATTAACACATTTTATGCGTTTCTTATAGAGCAGAGAGATATTGAATCATTAGATTTTTGGCTCGATAATTGTTAGAGTCAACACAAAAATTGGTGTTTACTAAGCTTTTTGTCTTTATTGTTAATTCAGATATAATTGTCTGTAAAGAAATTTGCAACAATTATTTTGAGCCAGGACACTCATTCATGAGCGCGGATAGTTTCCATCACCAGATTGAGTTGTCTCTAAAGCAGAAGGGCAAAGTGTACGATTTTCCTGACTTCTGTGATGCAGTTCAAGCAGCTAATAAAAAGCATGTTAATAATGAGCTTTGAGGATTTTTACAAATGGATAGCCATTAAATTGAAAAAGCAAGATCGACCATTTCTTGCTGACATAGTTTATTTAAAGGCAGTTAGGGGACAATATGTTATTTTATAAAACAAGCTATGACGAAAATGAGGATTTGAAGGAACTAGATTTCCTAAAGGCTACCGTTATGAAGAAAGATGGTATGTCATTTCCTACGAAAAAGAAAATACCTAACGGCTTGTAACAGTCATAATTTCAGCACCCTGTATGCACTTACCTATATATATTAATTGCCTTTGTCACGCCGGTAAATACCCTCAAGGCCACTGTATTTTGTTTCGGCATATTTGAGTCCTCTGGTTTCAAAACCCGACAAATCCATTTAGGTCAAATGTTGGGAAATCGCAAAAAACTGTTACGGCATTTTCTCATCATCCAATTTTCAAAATGTTTTGAAATTATATAAAGGTTAGACTGGTTAGTTAAAAAACTAGATTGTTGTACCCAAAATGGCATTAATAACGTCACAATTTAAATAAACTAATGGCAGTTGTCGGGTTTTGATATTGACTTTTGGATTTATCGAGTTTTGCAACTAATTTTCTTAAATTTTTCACACTTTCCCCTCCATAATAAAAAAAAATGTTTTTTTTTAAGTTTTATTATTAACATCTGATCATTAAAAATAAGTTTTAATACATAAAATATGTTTTTACATAAAATAGGGATCAGACAACTAAGTCGGGAATTTCTTCAAATGGTTCACATAAAATCTCATTTTCGAGTTCCTCTGTAGTAGCGTCAACTGGGGTATCATAGTATTTGTCCAAAACTTGACTATAATATTTCAGATCTTCTAATGTATGCCAGTCTTTACCCCAGTGCTTCTCCAATAGAACTTTTACATCCTTTAGCTTTTCTTTGTTAGGACTTACACCACTGGATAATCGACTTTGCATGATGTTATTTACTGATTTTCCTTTTTTGAACACAGACTTATATTCCCCTAGATCTGACTTATAAGATTGTTCTCCTCGTATGGTTATGTTATTTCTTCCGCCCCTTTTGAGTATAAATCTTTTACTCATGTTGAATCGGAAGTGCCATTGTGCAGGAGGCTTTATACAATTTTGACTATCTTTCTTCCAGTCGAACACCTCCACATGCTGACCCAATGTAAAAACTTTTCCATGGTCTTCAAATATTTCAATAAACTCCTCGGGAGAAACGATAGTATCTTTTTTTTTGATAACCTTCTCAATTTGTCCAAAAACCCTATCTGGGGGAATATATGAATGGCCAGCTACGGGGAATATGAGCTCTAACTTTTTGACACATTGAGGAGCATCCACACTAAGCCATTTAATACACATCGTTATCATTATAGAATTTTTATTTTGGCCGCCACAGCCATCGGCAATAAGGCGAACAGTGTCTATTGCATCTAGGTTGGTGCTACAAAGTTTGTGAAAAATTGCACTGGCAATTTGATTGGCTCCTTTAGGGTGTTGATCCTCAGTCCACGTATATAAAAACACATTATCATTTGACAACGGTGCATGCGATGACCCTGTCACGGCAGCAAAATTATATGTGTATAGCTGTCTACTATAATAAACTGACTGGTCAGGAATCCTTGGCATTGCCTGATTTTTTTGACAATCAAACGATATCGTTTTAAGGCCTTGCCTTTCTTCTCTCAATGAGTCAAAGAAAGCTTTAGCTCTTAATTTATGCACATGGCGCTCAGTCATAAGATTTTTTTTGAGTTGCTCGTTTTTTTCTATTTTGATTTTTTCCTGTAATTGAAGACAAGTAGAACACACATCTGTTCTGGGAGAACCAAATCCAATATTATAGCAGGTATTAAATATATGTCGAAAATAACTTTTTTTTACCAGAATAAACGACGGATCGACTTCCACCTCGTTACAGTAATAACGCCACATTTTCGATATATTTAAATCAGAGGGCAAGTACATGCGGCAAGACCTATTTCTGCAATAATGCGACTCAACGGTTTTAAATTTTTCAATAAATTTCATTACACATTTTTTTCTCTCAGCATATTTCATTGTTTTTCGATCACCCCCTCTCTTTTCTTGAGCCATTAGTCGTTTGTCATGAAATCTTTTGAGTACACCGAGCACGCGATCTTTCTTAATTTTCAGAATATCTAGAAATGATTTTTGGCATACGGGTATCATTTTGTCGAAACAGCAAGACCAATATTATACTTTACAGAAAAGTTTTTTTTATACAACTGATTTCCTGTACGCCCTCTGCGTTTTATATCACTAGTTTTGCAATGTTTAATAATAAAGTTATCCTGGCCTATTTTATCCTTATGCGAATAAAAATTTTGATGAAACTCTCTCACATCGCGCATCAACAGTGTACTACATCTATAAGACTTTGTAGCATGTTTACAAGATGGATATGAAGGTAATGCTTTAGGTTTATATCTAAAAAGAATTAAATCTTGTATAGTATGTATTTTTTACAAAAAAAATGTTGCTTCTTACCTCTCTTCCTTCTGTACAGCTCGTTTCCAAATATTTGGTCGGGAAACACGTTTTCGCGCCAATTCGGGTGTAACTGGCTTAGGAAATTCACCACACTCCATTACTATTATTATGATAATGACTTAGTTACCTACTAAGGTACTGCTTAGTACTTAATTTGATTACTAAAAAAGATCGTTACCGGACTAAACCGTTAGGTAAATGAATGTATTCAAATGGTACTGGCAAAACAAACAGATGATTAATATGTTATAATGTCGCGTGACTTCAAACAAGGGCTGTAATTGGCTAATTCGGATTTGCTGGCTTTTGATTCTAACGCAGCTTGGATTTGTCGGCTTTTTGATACTAACCCAAAATTTTAAATACAAATATTATATGTATATGCCGGGTTTTGCATTATACCAGTAGAACTAAATCGTAGAAGTGGCAAAGACAAATCCATTGCCGTATCAAACTCAATTTTCCCTAAAAATGGATTTGTCGGGTTTTGAAACCAGAGGACTCATTTTACAGCTATTAATTTAAGGAGTGGTATTTATTCACACAGACAGACTAAGTACACAAATTATAACAATAAATAAGAGAGAGGGTTGTTTGAGAATTTACTTTATTAACAACTGCTTAAAGTAAGAAATAACATTTTATATTCAAATTCAAATCTAGTAATTTTAATTATTTCAATTTGGCTAATCAGATCAGTTTTATCAAGGAGACAAAAAGAAGTCCTTTTTTGTGTATAATTGGAAGCCATGACAGGATAGTGAATTTTAACAGCTATTTTCTACATTATCCTGGCTCAAAGTGTAAGGAGGCCTAATAAGAGCTAAGGTATGTAACAACTAATATCTCCCCTTTGTTTTGATATAAATTTCATATGTGAGAGACTGAAAAACGGAACATTTTCAGGCCTCTCGTCTCTTACTGTTTGTCCTTACTTTCTTCACGCCAAAATTGACTCTAGTAACACTTGACAAAAGCAGCGAGCATTGAACGGTGCACTCAACCACTGGTTTCATCTATTTTTGCTATTTCGAGCAGCTTGTTATAAAGTTTGAGGTCCATGAGGCGCAGCCTTTAGTTAGACCTAAAGAGAGCTGCGGTGGGTCAGAGAAGCCTGTAAGCCACCTTTACCCTTCACAGAGTGTATCGGAGCCTCTCAAAGTTGGACATTGGTTCGCTAGCAGTATTCTCTAGAGTGATATCCGAGAGAAGTCAAAGACGGTTTGTGTACTTAGTCCCAACTGTGAGTACCACTTTCTTTATTTATGATAGCGTTGTGGAGGACACCTTTGTCTCACGTTATGGTCACGACACTTCCAGGACAAAGTGTATGGGTGGTGATAAAATCCTTGTAACTTTAGTCATACCTCTTACCGTAAGCTTTGCGTTTGTGATTATTTCATAATTTTTTGATTTTAAACTTAGGGACAGCTGTTCGTAAGGGCATTATACCTGTAAAAACTACAATTTAGATGGTGTGCCTTTAGCTTCTTTATTTGGTCATTTGTTGATAGGTGGCCTGATCACTACCTACTTTCCTAGGTAGAATATTGTATTAGTATTGTAGGTTTCATTATTACAAGTAAGATCACCATTTATATTAGATTTCAACGTCTCTGTTGTACATTGCAAAAGAGCGCGACTTGTAGGCATTTGTAGGTTAATATTAGTGTCAAACTCATCTGTCACCACAGATCTTGACACACTGTCTTGGTTGTTCCAAATTGTGATTTCGCTGTGTCACACAGTGCTGTGACACATTATTTGTCCGTGTTATATTTACCTTTATTTGTGTTTATACATATTTATATTTACAATACCTTTATTCATATATCTCTATACCCATTTACATATTTTTACATTTATATATTATTATACTTGAATTCGGATACAGTGTGTTTTATTTGCACCTGCCACATATCTTGCCAGCTGTGTATTCATTTATCAATTTGGTTTTGCCGATTTCACTAAAATCGGATGGCGCCTGGGCTGGTTTACTTATGCGCAGAGAAGAATTAAATTGTCCGGAGTTTACTTTAAATACCAATTCCGAACTCACGACCGCTTCCGTAAAGACGAGCAACCGGCCTCTGTGACATTGCCTGCAACACCTATTTAGTGTCAGGCTTCCCAAAAGAAAAAAAAGAAAGTATTTTGCGTAATTTAAAGAATATTCTACCAGAAAACCGTAAGCCATTCTGGAGAAACTTACCCGAACCAAGCTGTTGTAATAGTAGTGATGAAATCAGTGCACCGAAGTGAAGCAAAGGAAGAAGAAGTGTATAGAGGTATTAATTAAAAAGTTTAATTTTTGTGTTTGGTTATATGTTATATTATTTATGTTTACTTTATATTCAGAATAAATGACTTATTTCCAATATAGTAGTCTACATATTATTTACTAGGCCTTATAATAATATATATCCAGGAAAAACCCAATACCACATATTTTTTATTTTACCTCACAAAATACAATTTTTTTCATCCGTAAACAAGCTTTATCTATTATTATAACTGGATAGAGCTGGAACCTTTGATGTGATGATAACACTCGAAGTAGCTTCCACAAACAATCATCATCCGGAGACGAATAAAACTACAGTTTTAATCGTCTCCGGATGATGCCAACTTGGTTGGCGAAACGCGCGTCGAGCAAAGTGAAAGTGTTTTGGTGTTTGTGGAAGCTACTTCGAGTGTTATCTATTATAGATAAAGCTCTCATAATAAGGTAATATATTTATTATTATAAATTCCTATTCTTGTGTAGTAGATGCCACCTTTTGCATATGTATTTATACCAACAACAATATACCTGATTCAAAACAAAAATGCAGCATCTACTTTTTTTTTCTATATTTTCTTTTATTCAGGAAAAAAAATCTTACGATTACATTATTATTGGCCAAAAGTATTGTGTAAACCCAAATGGTGATTTCTGAAACTTACCATGGCTATCAAATACTACGAGAAAGTAACCCGCCATTTTCTCAAAACTATTCAATTGGTAGATGCAGCACTCTCGCTTGAGGGCAGCATATAACTCAATATCCGCTTTAAAGAAACAAAGTTATTATATTTGCCACCGGTCAGGCAAATCAAGAGTGATTACAGAAGAAAAGCGTAAGAGAACCATGAAAAGTCAGGACTCATGTAAAATTAATTCTTCTTGCCCATCTACGATAAAGCTTGTGGAATATGCATAATTCATAGAGACTATCATCTGGTTTCCTCATAGCCATGAAAAATCTCTTCGCTTCATCTAAGGAGGAAAGACTGCAGATTGCAGGTTTGATGAGTGCCGCGGCCAAGCCGATGCTGATATGCATGCATATTATTTGTATTTTGAGTGCTATTTTCGATAACAGAATAAAGTATACTTAGTATAGGATCGTTGGATATAATTTCTTTACAATCGTCACAACCCACACCCACGAGCAGTAGTAGCAGGTGAGATAGGAGCCCATTACAAAGCTTTCAATAGGTATCACATTTAACCGAATTTTGGACGATATTCGTGATAAGGCTAATAACAATTTTAAACGTATAGATCTTTTAAATTGGGAGGACCATCATAATATTCAGAAAGAATTTTGTATTCATACAAACATGTATTTACATCATAATGATGCTGTAAGTGTTAATATTTGGGTACAGAATATGAAGAAGTTGCAATTGTTGAAGAAATGCACCACGTGGAATCAGAAGCAGCTTGTTTCAAAACTTCAGCGATTTTGTGTTGATTATAATGACTTCATTTCAAAAAGAGTTGCTTAAAAGAGATAATATTATATGTATCGATTCAACCCATGGTACGAACGGGTATGATTTTTTGTTAACTTCTCTTGTGGTAGTAGATGAATATGGAGAACAGCAACAGGGACTCCCCCTGTTGCTTATTTAATAGCGAACAGGACAGATACCCGTGTATGCGAATATTTTTTCTCCCTAATTAGAGACCAGTGTGGGTATATCTCTGCCAAAGTTTTATGTCTGATGATGATGCCATGTTTTACAATGCCTGGGTAAATGCAATGGAAGTGCCACAGCATCGTCTTCTATGTGCATGGCATATCGACCATAATTGGAGAAAGCAATTAGGCAAGGTAGAGGGTAACCGGGAAGTAAAGGCAGATGTTTATAAATGCTTACGAATATTAATGGACTGCAACGATCAGAATGAATATAAAAATATTTTTCAAATTTTATGCTAGAACTATTGCAAAGTGAACAAACAAACGACTTTGGAGTGTATTTTGAGAACTATTATGCTAATAGAGCTCCTTTATGGGCTGCTTGTTTCAGAAATGGTTTAGGAATAAATACAAATATGTACCTTGAAGCATTCCATAAGGCGCTGAAACATATTTATTTAGAAGGTAAAAAGTCACGTAGCTTAGATATACTATTAATGCCCTCATGAAGTTTAAGAGGGATAAATTATTTGATAGGGTTACAAAGACGGTTAAAGGATAATTTATATTTAGGATTAATTTAATTAACAACAATCATTTAAAAGCAAATGAAATAAAAAGAGACCATATCACTTATATTGATTTTGAAAAAAATATTTGGGAAGTTAAGTCAGAAAACAGTGAGATTAGATATCTTATTAGAAAGGAGCATGAAGTATGTAATGTAAAAAACTGTCAGTTGCGATGTAAGTAGTAACTGCAAAATATGTATTCATTTATACTCATGTTCTTGTCCAAATTATAACATAAAATTTACTATGTGTAAGCATATTCATGCTGTGTTAAGTTCTAATAGTGGGAATGTCAATCTTACTGAGAAGTGAGAATATACATAATTCCACTATTGATATTGACCATATTATTGATAACTGTTAATGGGAATATACCGCCACGGAGGAGCGCCATCTCGAGTCATCGAGCCATCGAGTGGCCTCAACAGACTATAAGTAAGTGAAAATTAGTTGTCAAGCAAGGGTCATGGAGACATGTAGCGGGCGACTCGTTGCGATGAATATTATGTATTTACAATTTTTCAAGATCAGAAATACGGTCCACATACTAATCAAGGCAATTTTCAATAAACCCACAATTTTCCCATTAAATAACCATTTATCACAAACCAGAAATATTCAAAGCGATGAACAAATAAATGCACACATACTAGAGAAGATTAATTTTTTCTCTGCTTAATTACTAAATAACAGAGTCGATAGGGAAACAGCAATAAAGTTTGAAAAAACTTTGGATGCTGTTATACAGCACTCAGTTACAGAAAGCAACATCTGTTCTTTTATTCAAACAAAGAAATCTGCAAAGGAACCAGCGAACAAAAGAGTAACCCCACAAATACGCTTTGAATCTTCTCTTTGAAGATCTCTTTGAAAAATAAATCTAAGGACTCGACAAAAACTCTTCGTAAGGCGAATTCAGACGAAGAAGTATGTTATAAACATCTACCAGTTGATGAAAATCTTCCGTCAACATCGTACAATATTTCTATAGAACACACACCTATGCACAGAAGCCTCATTTGTTTGAATGATCTATTGCAACTAGTATCAGTCTGTTTGTAGAAAAATACATTAGAATAGAAAAATACAGTTATTGTTTTATTTAATATAAAATTATATATTAGTTTATTTATTATGCTGCGCTGTATTTAGTAAAATTATAAATACAATGCCATAAATCATAATAATGACCACACGATTAGTTATAGTTCTTTTTACAAATATTTTTTTGTAAGTAGATAGATAAATGTATATATACCTCAAATAATGTTATTATCTTGCCTTATTGTGGTAAATCACTAAAATCTGGTATATTTTTAAATGAGAAATATATACATAATAGCAGAGACTTGATAATAGACAATAAAAACACGCACAGATTCAATGTTCTCTATGATGATCTGTGAGTTTACTATAGAGCTTACATAATTCACTACTATTAGCGCAATAATCAGGCTAAGCTAAATCCCCCACCAGGCCGTCTCAATAGCGCATGCGCGAATTTGCCGGGCACCTTTTAGGAATTTAAATTTAATGAATTTAAAAGATGCTTAGTTTAGATCGCAAATAGTTCGATATGTTCTATCACAAATTTTGTTTATTTGGAACGCGAAAAGAAATCGTGATATATTATAGATGTGTAACATAGCTGTTAATATATTTGAGTGTGTTATGGGGTGATTTATTATTTATAAGTTTACTCGTACTTTAAGTTTTAAGTACTTTATTTAAAAATATGAATAGTTCATTAAAGCTAAATAATAGTGAGGTTATGTTTAACGTTTCATTCTGCTGGGAATGTTATTTGAATAAATCGAAAGATCTGGAATAACGGTTAAAAATAAATAGGATTATATAAGAGAAAAGTGCATTTTACGGTATTTGTGGGAAACTGTTTGTTTTTTTCTACGTATTTACTATTAATTTTCTATATAGTCCCATCAATATTTATATTTTCTCATAGGTATTAGGTACCCAAGTATATTTTTGTGTAGGTGTAAAAGATATCAATATCGTGTACATTATCATATTGGCACGATAGCTCAGCGAGCTAAGACGTGTCACAAATACGTGTAGTTTAAAGACCACCGTGTTAATGGGTTCGATCCCCAGCACAACAGATGGCAATGGTTGGTGGGTAATAGATGTTTGTCTGCATTTTTCTTCAATATGTAAACCCCCTTCCGCACAGCTTTGACTTTATGGGATGTCTAATTTTTGTGTTGTATTTATTATCACGACTGTATCAATAGTTCTTTGCCTTTTTCAATTGCGTTATGGTATAATACATATTTTGCCATTTTTAATTTTAGAAATCTAAAATCTGTTAGGTGCAAATAAATGACCTTCATTTTGACCTACAAAGAAAAAAAATCATTGCCAAACTCTCCTTTATAATTGTAACACTTTATACTAAATTCCTTATACTTTTTTGCTTTAATATTGTTTAAGCTTGCAGACTGTAATTTGGAAAATAAAAACCTTATAAAAATAAGTTCAATGTAATATTAAAATCTTTATAATTTGCATTCGGTCATGCTATTGTCATGCCAGTATATATCGATAATATTATATACTAAATTAACAAATTAGTACCAAAATGGTCATAGTGATAAAAGCAAAAACAACCTTATTTTACTCAACTGCTTTTAACGCCACCAAACAACTTTTTTAACGTTTATATAATTCTTTGTCTTTTAAACTATTTGTTCAATAAAAACATTATTATTATACCTATGTATGTTATATACTTACACAAGTAGCTAAGAGTATATAGATAGAATAGTAGCTACAGTATAGTTAGGTATATGTTGGAATAGATATATAGGTATTAATGGACTTTTATATGATAACTATTTTTATAACATATTATTAATAAAATTTTACAAGAGCTGAGTATTAAGTATATTTTCAACAGACACAGGCAGAATGAACTACTAAAAACAATGTTGACTTCAAACACGCTGATTGGAATAAATATAATTCCATACATATATATCGAGAAAGCAAAACAGAGTACAAGTTCTTCTAAAATAATTATGAAGCATCATGGTCCTTGCATAGTTCTTATCTAGATCGACAACTAGCAAAATTAGAACAACAAAATTGTAAAGAAAATGTAAGGAGCCACTGATCTCTTATGAATTTTCTTGACGTGCCTATTTCTTGTGTTGCTGTCAAATAATACTTTGTTACAATACTGACATTTATTGATCATATCCATGATGAATGCTAAAATTTTAACACATAAAATATCTATTACTGCTTATATATTATATATGTTTGATGAAATTTAAGTAGGTAACTACTTATAATAATGTGGAGTATAGGTATATATAATGTTATACATACAGTAATTTTAATGTGCTCTGTGCTCTAATGTGTTTAATAAATCGCAATCGAAATTCTGAGTGCACTTTAAAAAAACACGCTAAAAAGTATCACACAGAATGATGGCGACGATGATAGCACAGCTTAGTGTGTATATAAGCTGTGATGATATTCTTTTATTTCAAATTAATTTCGGGATCGGCGCGCAACTCGCGCATGCTCTGTTGGAACGGCCTGGTGCGGGATTTAGCTTAGCCTCAGAGTTTCTGGAGTGGATCCCCATTTATATAATTGCTTGTTGTGTATTGCACAACATATGTATTATGCAAAATGATGTGTTGGATGTGGAATTTGTTCCTAATGAGGAAGATAATAATGGTCCCCTTGTATTTAGAGAAATTAACCCTGAAAGGCTTCGTTTAGGAAACCAAAGAAGAGATAGACTATGTCAGCTTTTGAATAACTGATTTATTTTATGTATATGTAAATTAAATATCTTATTTTTATTAAATATCTTATTTTTTATTAGAGGAGAAGGTCCGAATATGGGCCTTGCATTTAATATGGGCTACCTAACAATTACTACTAGAGCATTAAGCGACATCTATGAGTAATAACTTAATATACGCCTACTAGCAAGTTAACTATTTTACCGACGCAAACCAGTTGATTCCTCATGTTGTTGTGAGGAGGTGCTGGACTATGTGTTTGTGAAATTCTGAATATTACTAGAGGGTAAGTTATTCCAATATTTGTTTGTAGATTCCTAGTCACGTATATTCGTAGCGTTTATTACAATATGTTCAATAGAAATTAAGCTCTCTTTTTATTCATCTAAATCTTAATTCACTTAACCTGAAAAAATTATAGGCATTTATTTTTTAATTGCGCGTGATGTTGGTAATATGGGCTTTGTGCAGGTCCAAATACGGGCCAGGGCCCATATTCGGACCAGACTTTAAATATGGAGCCGAGCCTTTAATATCTAGCCGAGCTTCTAGGAGGAGCCTTTCTAAGGTCCCAGACTGGTGAAATTGCTGCAAACGGCTTTAGGGCTACTGGGATTTTTCCTTTCAACCGATATATATTTTCTAACGCTGACTTCATAACCGAAAGAGATTGAGGCCGAGAAAAACTGTAACATAGCACCATTAGAAGTTAGAAAAAATCAAAAAACAGTGCAACCCTAGACCCACAGCCAGGATGTTCCACTTGGATAGACCACGATAAGTGTTCAGTACCGTCAATAGGAGAAGCCGAGGCGAATCTAAAGAGAACGGCTAGCTACAGCACAACCAATTGTAGATGTTCACTTAAATAGAACATGTGTAGAAAACAGGGCAGATCAGCAAACCTGTTTTGAGGATCAACATATTTGCAACTCTTCAACATTTATTTCGCCATTCGACATTGTACCATTACCAGTGATAAATAAAAAAAGGGGTAATCGCGGAAGAAAGCCATCTAAGTCCCAAATTATCACTCCCTCACCATATAAAAATGACTTAGAACAATCACTTTCTAATACGCCTCAGAAGCTAACTCCAAAACGAAAGGTGTTTTCAGAACTAAACACTTCAAAGAAGAGAGAGATCTAAGAAACGAAGTAAGTCTGGTAGCGACCAAGATTCTGAAGAAGAAAATGAACAATTCGTTCCGGCCGACGACGACATGGACGATGTTGATATCGGTCAGTTCTTGCCGGAAGACGAAGATGCTACTTGCTTGTTCTGTGATGGTCGATCCTCAGAAAACCAAAGAGGGGAGCTATGGGTGCGTTGTCTTATGTGCAATATGTGGGCACATAAACAATGCTCTGGGGCAGAAAAAGATGATTACATTTGTGATTTTTGTAAATAATTATTTTAAATATATGTTTTGGTACAGAACATTATTGTACACTTTTATGTATTAATGATGTTTTTCTTTGTTAGAATGATGTCTTCAGTTCTATTTACATCGAAATAAAGTTTTCTTTGTTAAACATAAGTTTGTGTCTCAATTCTGACGGGGGCCTATATTTCATACACTCTAGCGTCTTACAAGACTTTGATCAATTTTAAGATTTCGGCTGAAATCTCAGTGTGTCTTGAGCTTGGAAAACTTTGCTGCCCTTGATAGAGTAGACAAATCTTTGTGCTAGATGTATCCCAAGTTTGAGTTGATTTCTTCCAAAATCCTCATAGTAATCCATGGAAAACAAACTAGGGACCCATATTCGGATCTTCTCCTCTAATATTTCACAGAACTTAATTTTTTTACTATTTAAGAAATCACAAAAAAAAATTATCCAGTAGATACCTACACCGAAATAATTTCATTTTTTTAAATTTTGTTTAAACCAATCATCCTGTTTTAACTGCATTTTCTCATCGTGTCTTTTTTGTTTCCTTTGTTCTACCTCAAATGCCGAAATTGTTCTATTACATCTTACTTTTTCACCAGGAGACAAGTTTTTTTTCTTTGGTGTTTTCTCCGTTCCATTTTCTATATCTTCTTTCTTTTCTTCATTGTTTGTAACTGAACTGCTACCTTCTTCCATTACTTTCCCCTTCCCAGATATGCCAGCTATGTTTTCCCCTGATTTTTCCTTACTATCATTAGAATTACAGTACTGTGTACAGGCAAAACTGATTGCATCAGATTTACTGCTTACTTTTCCCGTACTTGAAACAGTTTTCGATGGATTGAAATGTGGATCGTGCCAATAAATAGTAACGTAAATAAATTCCGTTCCGTTTTGTGGCAAATGTTTGAATTATTATTTCAAATATTTGAAATAAAACCGCGCGACCTTGTAGAAATTTACAACGACTCACCATCTACGGTTGCCCCTACCTTTCCGTCCCGCTACAAGCACGCACATTTATACGCGGGATCCGCAAAAATCATTCCTTTTCCTTTTCTGCCGGCTTGTCTTGTCTATAGTCTTTAATATTTTATTATCATTAATATATATATATATATATATATATATATATATATATATATATATATATATATATATATATATATATATATATATATATATATATATATATATATGTATATATATATATATATATAT
The DNA here is from genome assembly GCA_964058915.1 of Tetropium fuscum. NCBI lineage: Eukaryota > Metazoa > Arthropoda > Insecta > Coleoptera > Cerambycidae > Tetropium > Tetropium fuscum. Next base: position 61,645 of record CAXKVY010000337.1, read on the forward strand.
ATATATATATATATATATATATATATATATATATATATATATATATATATATATATATGAGTCACCATCTACGGTTGCCCCTACCTTTCCTTCCCGCTACAAGCACGCACATTTATACGCGGGATCCGCAAAAATCATTCCTTTTCCATTTCTGCCGGCTTGTCTTGTCTATATTTTATTATCTATTGTCTTTAATATTTTTTTATCCTTAATATATATATATATATATATATATATATATATATATATATATATATATATATATATATATATATATATATATATATATATATCTGTAGCTCAGAGGTAAATGATCGTAACTCCAATTTTTAGGTGATTTGAGTTATCTATGTTTTACCACTATTTAATATGATTTCTTTCAGCAGGCAAATAGTTGTATCTCCATCGCCTATCGTTTATGAGTTAGACTTGTAAGAAAGGGTAGTATCAGTAATATTGTGAATGGTAAACAATCGTATCTCCTTGGTGCTATTGTGTGCTTCTGTGGCTGGTACAAATTTGATGAAGGTAAACAATAGTAACTCCAGTTCAATTTTATTTCTGTTTGTTTATGGAAGAAAAGGAGTGCGTATCGAAGAAGTGCGGATTGTTTATAAAAAATGAATTCAAGAATAGAACGGATTCTAAAACTGGTTGAACGAAATGATTCTTCGGCATTAGGTAAGTTGTAGTATTTTGTAATTGAACTTTAATACACAGTATACCAAAGTAAATAGCATGCTTTTGGAGGTTATGTCTGTATTTTCACCAAGTTATTTTTATAATTTAGATTGAATTCCTTTTTAATATTATGTTTATACTTGAAGTAGTTTATTAAATTATTTTTATGCCGAATAATTGCTATCATGTACATTATATGAGTTAGATATCGCGTTGTTGACGGAGATACGGTTGTTTACCTCTAAGAAAAATGGCATTTAATTATGTGTATATGTTACACTCAATATTCGATTTCGGGCAATGCCCGAAAAAAATGCGCATAACTAGTTTTTAGCAACGAATATTTCCTAAGCCCGAAATTTTACTTTTACACGGCTATTGAGCGTTACAAAATAAGCAGAACTAGTTTTACGCTTTTTGTATTGTACAAAACTAGTTTTGTACGTTTATGGATGAACAGCACCAGTTCTGCTTTTTTCATTTAATCAGCATCCTAATAAAATAAATAACAAAGTGGGAAATATTATTTAAATATATTTTATTTAAATACTGACAAATACAACAAAAAGTAAAGCTTTATTCTTAGGCTGGAATAGGTATCCAGCGTTTTTTTTTATTAATTTTTCCACACCACTTATACTTGTTACATCAAAGCGCTTTATTCTTCTGTACGATTTAGCTTATAGAGGCTTTGATTTGACGAGATGCTAAATGCCACCCCGGCTCCTTAGGCTGTCTCTTTCCAATAGCGCATGCGAGAAGGGCAAGGAAAATATCTCAGAATATTTTCCTTGCCCTTCTAGTGCTGGTAATTCAGAAACGTACAAAACTAGTTTTGTACAATTCAAAATGCCAAAACTAGTTCTGCTTATTTTGTTATGCTCAATAGCCGTATAAAAGTAAAATTTCGGGCTTGGGAAATCTTCGTTGCTAAAAACTAGTTTTGTGCATTTTTTTCGGGCATTACCCGAATTCGACTATTGAGTGTAACATATACAATTTATTGAATAGAGTTACGATTATTTATTTTTATCATAATAATGTTGTTACAGAGAAATCAAATGAAAACATTAGTACTTTGAAAACAGTAACCCAAACACTGGAGGCAAATTGCACTTCAACTAATCAGGCTAATATTGTTAATTCCTCAGATACTGGCACAGTATCTTATGGAGAAAAAGCTTCGCCAATAGACCCAATTAAGCGCACATTTAATTCATACGATGAAACGGACGCCGAAGAAGAACCATGTGATGATAGCGATAAAGATCCCGATTATCTTCCTAGTGATGACGGCAGTGAAAACGAAAATCCTAATGATTGTCTCAGTAATAATGATGAGCACGATATTATTGGAAACGTTGATTTACATACAGAAGAAGTGGAAGTTGGAGTTGAGAAAAATGCCCGAACTAGAAAGATGAGTAAGAAAAGAATAAGAAATGTTGAGGAGTGGAAAGCAACAAAAAGAACTAAGCTAACTTTGTCTGGAATGGAACATACTTCGAAATCTGGAAACATAATCAAGCAGAAAATATTAAAAGTAGCCTGTAAACCCTGTAGAAAAAAATGCACCCAGAAAATTAGTGAAAATTGCAGAACAGATATATTTAATGCTTACTGGAATGCATCGAAAAGTTGGGATTTAAAAAGGCAATTTATCATCTCTCATGTGATAACCAAACCTATCTGTCGAACCAGACCCAAAGATGGAAGTAAGGGCAACCAGAGGAAGATGACATTTACCTATGATTTTGAGATTAATGGTGAAAAAGTTGAGGTCTGTAAAGTTTTCTTTCTCAACACATTAGGCATATTAGAGACAGTAATACGAAATGCTTTGAAAAAACGGGAAATAGGGGGGTTCATTACTGCTGATAAGAGGGGTCGACATATTCCGTCAAACAAACTTTCAGAAAATGTTGTAAATAGAATTCGATCTCACATTAAATCATTTCCAGTATGCGACAGTCACTATAGTAGAGAAAAAACAGGTAAAAGCTTTTTAAGTAGTGATTTAAATCAGAAAAAGATGTACCAATTGTATTTAGAAAAATGTGAAGAGGAAGGTCTTCCCCAAAAGGAAATTGCGAAAATTTGGGCTTACAGACATATTTTTGAAACTGAATTCAATTTAACATTTAAGGTACCATCGTCAGATACGTGTGACAAATGTGATAATTTCACTCTTCGCCTTAAGGAGGCAAATATTGACGAAGAAGAGAAAATTCTATTACAGCAAGAGTATGACAACCACCTTCAGGATGCAGGTGATAGATATACTGAAAAAAAAGATAAATCAGACAGCCGGATAAATGGGAAGACAAAAGTGGTTATGCTAGATTTGCAAAAGTGCCTTCCTACACCATATTTGTCAAATGCACAGAGTTTCTATTCGTTGAAATTATGGACGTTCAATTTAACGATCTATGATGCTACAGAAAAGAAATCTTACTGTGTTGTATGGGATGAGTCTCAAGTTGGACGAGGAGGCCATGAAATTGCTTCGGCACTTATAAAATGGGCAAGCATTGTTATTTCCAATTCGGACATAGAGACCCTCATAATATGGTCAGATAACTGCCCTAGTCAAAATAGGAATATTATGGTGATGACAAGCTACTTTTGGCTATTAAAAATATGCCCTAATCTAAAAACGGTTATTCATAAATACC
>CAXKVY010000337.1:67500-92843 GCA_964058915.1 Tetropium fuscum
TTATTCTCTCCGTTAAAATGCCTCGTAAAATTTCGATTCTTTTTAGGTAAATATTGGTAATAAATTGTACATTCAGTTCTGCCTATAACCAGGTAATAAACAAACCACTTCTGGGTACCCCGCCGCCGTCAGTAGTTTTTCCAGTATCAATAATCCTCGTAACCGTCACCTCAAGGCACCGAAATATCGGACAGCGCCACATGCGCTGCACTCCCAACGATATCAATAGGTAGGGAGATCACGCGTCAACGCGAAAAAACCGTCCAAAATCATATAAAAGCAGCTCCACAGCACTTGCCTGCAAAGCAAAACAACATCCCCTACAAACATGGAAACGGAACTAGTAAATGACCCATTTAATTCATCCTACATAAATAGACACATAGAAACCCAAGCAGACAGAATTTCAAATAGTTCACTAGAGGAAATAACAGTTCAACCTAAAAAGAAATCTAAGAAAAACTTTAAACCCCTAATATTAGACGAAATAATAATACAAAAGTCACAAGAAAACATCCCAAAAAACAGAGAAAACACACCAAATACACATATTAACACAAACAAAAACAACACACAAGAAACTAACACGCAACCAAAACCCCCACCGATACATATATATACCCAAAATAGCTCTAATCTTATAAAACAAATAAACACTAAACACACACCTAACCCGAAATATAAATTCAATAACTCTGCACTCATCTGCTTCCCAGACACAAAGAGACAGCACAACGAAATATCTAGGGCACTAGAAGAACAAGAAATTGAATTCTTTACACACAGTACAAAAAATATAAAACCAATTAAAATAGTAGTTAAGTACATACCCTTAGATATCACACGGGAGGAAATAGAAAAAGACCTTGAAATAAAAGACCTGCCATTTATTAACATAGCCCGAATTATGATACCGAGGAACGGAAGGAAGCAGGCATCTAACATCCTGCTTCTTACCGTACCCGAAATAGCGGTAAACGAATACTATAAACTGAATAATCTCTGCCACCTGAGAGTAACCGTCACAGAGTATGTCAGGACCGATCTCCCGCAATGTCATAACTGCCAAAAAATAGGACACGCCTCGATGTATTGTAATCTAACTTCAAAATGCGTAAGATGCGCAAAAAATCATAAAGGGGAACAGTGCAACGCGGAGAGATGCACATGCGCACTATGTGGGGGGGAGCATCCCGCAAATTATAGAGGGTGTCCTATTTATATACAGGCAAAAAACAGACAAAAACAAAGGACGACAAACAATAACCCAAACGAACAAAGACAAAACATACCAAACAGACAGACAAGACAACCCACCACCAGAACTAGTACCCCCATGGTAAGAACAACAGAGGATGCCAATAAAAAAACACAAGATAACGCATCAAAATGGCAAAACTTTAGAGCACAGCAAAATACAAACAACAACAATAACGAGCAACCGGAAACAATATTACAGTTGATCAAACAATTAAGGGAAAAAACAGACCCGTTTGATAAAATCTGCTTAATAGCAGAAGCGCTAACAAACATATTAACATAACAACAGAAACAAAATAAATAACATAAAAAAGACAATAATCATCATGCAACTAAACATTAACGGGGCAAACCAAAAGAGACAGGAACTAATAAACGCGCTAGACAAAAATAAAATAGAAATATGCTGTCTCTCAGAAACGAATCTAAAACTTAAACATATATTTAATATACCAAATTTTAAAGTCATAAGAAACGACAGAACAACAGGTAATGGTACACTGAGAGAATTCGGTTTATTAAAGTGTGTTGCAGAGGAAATTTTGATAACTGTAATATATTTTTTTAATTATGGTACACCAACGAAAAGCTGCCACAACTAAAGTCATCTTGCTGAGGCGCCCTTTGTTGCTGTAGCATTTTATTTAATAACAACTGCTCATATGACATGCAGCAGTTTTAAAATATCGACATACACCTATAGTTTATTCATTCTGTCAATAAGTTTGTAGTTACCCTTATTGAAGCACTTACTTACAGTTATACACCACATCATGCTGAAAACTAGTAATAATCCCTATTCAACAATTTTATGATCGCATTATAAGTAACATGCTACGATTATTAAAAACCAATCTGCCGTTATTAAACTCTTTTTATTCGTTTTGTGCGCATGCGTTGCGTCACTCATTGGATTAGATTTTGCGGTAGTCTGATGTGTGGCGTGCGTCGGTCTGCATCATGTTTGACTCTGATGTCTGTGCCATTCCTGTTCATCTGTGGTGTGTTTTGTTGCCGTTTCCCGTTGCATTTTTACAGGTGCAGGTAAGTTCTGGTGTTTTTGTTAAAAAATCTATTGTATTTTATATTTACCTAAGTAAGTAATTATATTAGCTAATTAAATGTTTAATACCTATTGGCTTAATCTATGCTATTGGTCATCCTACAAAACATGCAAACTATTATTACTAATGTGTTCTATACAGGAACTCATTGCACATTGTTAAATAATGCGTACCTAAATGATGGGAAATATTTAAAAAAAATATATGAAAACCATCCGCTTACTTCACATCGCCATTTTTATATAATAACGACAAGGGTATATCTGACCTTGGCCAGTTTACCGCTTTTTATAATACAAAAAATTTTTTCTACAATTATAATAATATTAAGTATACTTAAATATTATACAAACAATTTCTTTAAGTACAAAAAAGAGTTTGGGTCTGCACCTATTATAATTTATGCAGCGAGCTCAGTTTTAGATTTCGGAGTACCTGTTAATACAGTACCTACCTAATTCTTATAGATGCTTGTCGTTACAAAACATATATGAGAATTAAGACTTGATATAACATGTATTAATTTAACAAGCGATAAATTTTAAAAAAGCCTTAGTTTTTAGCCGTTGGCCATCATGGAGTACAAACTTTGCCTCATGGAGTGGGGTTTGGGAATTTATGAATCCGCGTTTGAAGGTAAGAAAATCGACTAAAACTTGTGTATCAATAATGTATTAAAAAGTAGTGACAAACTTAAAATGTATAATGTTCATTTAATATATCTTTTAGATGAAGGCATTGACGATGAGAGTTTTAAATTATTAGATAGTGAAACAATAAATAAAATATTTTCGAAATGTGGTCCTAAACTGATATTTAAAAAAAAATATGAGGAGTACTTAAGAAAAAATGCCATGATGGAAAATATTGACGAGAATATAGCCACACCTACCATAAGTGTAAGAGAATAAGTTTAAGATGTATGATATAATTGTGTCATTATACAGGGTGTATTTAAATGACGAATCATAGTTGATCAGTTCTTCATCTTGATACAAAAATACAAATAATGAACAAAGGTGTGCTTTGTTTTCAGTTAAGCAATATTTTCAAGTCAAACATTGTAACCTGGAAACGGCAGGTTGTGACCAATACCTATATATTATAAAGAATATTAGGTTCAATATTTTTATTGTTGCATCAAGAGAATGTGGTATAGTTGATTTAACGATAGAAAATCTGATTTGACAGCATTATTTTTGACATCAACACCAACCCATAAAAATTAATAAACTAAAATGCATCATTTCTCACATGACATGTTAGTCATGTGAGAAATGACTAACATGTCATGTGAGTTGTTAGTGAAACTCACATGTTAGTCTATTCATTGCCAACATAATAAGCAGAAAAAATAGGTTACTAAAAATAGAATGTCAAATATCGAAATAGATTTTCTATCGTTAAATCAACTATCAATATGTAGGTACTGCTTTATTTGGATACGCTCTCTAATTTATAATGTCACAAAACTGGATAGGGCTGGAACCTTTGATGTAATGATAACACTCGAAGTAGCTTCCACAAACACTTTCACTTTGCTCGACGCACGTTTCGCCAACCAAGTTGGCATCATCCGGAGACGATTAAAACTCTGTTTTAATCGTCTCCGGATGATGCCAACTTGGTTGGCGAAACGCGCATCGAGCAAAGTGAAAGTGTTTTGGTGTTTGTGGAAGCTACTTCGACTGTTATAATGTCACGTAAACATTATAAATTTAGCAATTTCTAAATTATTATAAATTTTATCACATAACTATTCCAGACTACTGATATTGAATCCAACATATCATCTGATGATATGATATACAGCTTTGAACCAGACAATGAGCTGGTTTATGCTTTATCATCACTTCCTGATTCAAATGCATTGAATAAAATACATGCTTCAAACGCTGAAGCTGCACCTGTGTTGCCAAGACAGTCGTCACATGTAGACATTTGGAACTTATCCCCCTTAAATTCACCAGAGGTTCATGAAATTCCAACAAAGAAATGCCGAATTGACAGTCTTTTCTCAGAAGTAAGTACAAAATATACATATAAAAGGATAATTCGGTAAAATATTTAAATTTTATTATTATGGATCTTGTGGGTCTGACTTTAATAGGTAGCAGAAAGTGGTTATAGACAAAATGTTATGTTATATCAAAATGTAATCTTATATCACATATACATTTCCTTCCTTCCAGGGTTTCCTTTTTTCAATACAAGAATTTAGTTTAAAAAAATATTACAATTTCTTATACCTAAGCAAATAGGTAAAAATTATTTAAATATTAGACACTAGCAATTATTAGACAACACGAAATAGAAGCAGCCGATACCAAATTTTAATAATTATATATTATATTGATTTTTTTTCTCTAAATATAATTTCCAGAATATTACAAATATTGACTATACCTATAAAAATATCTATTTTTTGTAATATGTTTATCCATATCATGTATATTTTTTTAACAATTATACTTTTTCCTATTAAAATTAAGTCATGGCATGCAGTAGAGTTAAGGTTTTTACATTGTTATTGTTGTTTTATAGGGTCTAGAAGCTGTTCTAAGAAAAAGTACGGATGGACAGATCATTCTCCTTAATAAACAAAAACTAAATAACGACATGAGACAAAAGTTAGCGAAATTGGTTATTAATGAGTTAATTACAGTTTTTGGCAAGGAGTAAGTATTTTTACTATTTTTTTTAGTAGTGTAGATTATACATGCATACGCACTTTCATTTGATACATGTGTATGTATTAAACTTATTTTCTAACAAAAAAATCATTTAATAGGTCTGCATGTGTGATAATATTTATCTTTTACTTTCCAGAATCAGAACATGTACACTGTCAAAAGTGACTAATGAAATTGTATCAGTTTTTCCTAACGAAGTAGCAGATACATATTTTATACCTTATTCATCTAAGGGAGTGCTTGAGGATGGTTCTTCAAGAAAATGTTCCGCGAAAGGTTCAAATGCCAGAGGAAAACTATGGTCGAGATATATATATGTGCGAGCAGCATTAAGACTTGCAAATTCTCAGAAAGTAGCTACTGAAAAACCCAAAACATTGTCAAATAGCCCTGAACCAAATAAAGAGGAGGTATCCAGTTTGGAGTTTTTAAGAGTTGGAACGGAACCATTCACTAAAGTACTAGAAGCTTGGGAACAAACTTACAAACAAAGGAAGAAACTTTATCTTAATTGTGAAGTTTCAAAATTTTTTACAGATTTTCCTTGTCTAAAACTTAAATCGGGAATTGAATTGGTAAATATTCATTCATATAAACTTTATTCTATATACTATAATTTTTTTTATATTACTTCTATTAAAATTTTTTTTTAAATTACATTTTAACAGTAACAATGAAATTTTTATGCGTAAAAATTATAATTTAAAATTTAGTATAGATTTGAAATAATTTATAATCACTTAAAACTACTAAATTAGTTTAATATTTTCCAGATTGAAACGGACTTTAATAAAAAGTTCCCTGATAAAGCAGATATAATTTACAATACATGGCCCAAAGTAGCACAAGCCATTTGTAAGGAAGCTAAAGAGAAGAAAATGTCTGCTGTAGAAAATATTGATCCCTCAGGTAAAATTCAAAATAATTAACCTAGTTTATGTCCTTATCTTCGCTTGTGATGAATTTTTAAAACAAACTGAAAATTTCTTTATAAGAACTAGCTGAGCCATGCCTATTTAATCAGACTCAAACAACAAAAAAGAAGGAAAGAGAAAAAGAAATAGGAACTCAATTTTGCAATAAAAATTATACAATAAGAGCAAAAAGTACATGATGTGAAGCACAAGTGGTAATTAAAGCACACCCAAAAAATGCACTGATGTAAAAATTATTTATTTGTTATATACCACAGAAAAGTCTTATTATTTCCACAAATTATATACAGTTATTTTTTTATGTTATTTGTCATTTTTCATATTAATTAAATATTTTGCTGTTCCAGGTATTTCTAGGGCTTTACTTCTTCTGCCTTATCTGTTTTCACCTGTGACATTAAAGAAATCCAGAAAATCCGGAAATTGGCGTCCTACAAGAAGTGAAATTGCAGAGAGTTTTTTTTTACAAATTTCGGTAAGAAAATTGATATATATTTTTATATTCAGGAAATATGTTAATAATAATTGTTTACTATTATTGTATTTATTGAGAAGAAATTAACAGTAATGAATTGTTTCAAAGCACAATGGAGATGTGATTTATGCAGTAAAAAATTCATCATAATATAGCTAATATTTTTCAAATAGCTATGTATGTAACCAGTTGGGAAAAGTACTATTTTGTGTAACGAGCAGATTTCTGCGGAACGGGCACATAATTGGTTATGAAAAGTAATGCCTTATAAAAGTGTCATCGATTTTGAAATGTGTCACTTTACATGTCAATATTATATTCTATATATTCTAATTTAGCTTTTCAGTAAATTTTCACTTTTTTCTTTATAGAGTTTTGATGAGTTAGAAAGGAATATAGCAAAAAGAAAGGAAAAGCTTCACCAATATCAGCTCACACTTCAACCGTTTGGGGTATTTGTTGGTAACGTTCATTCTGATTGTGAAATCTATATTATTGTTGAAGAAGTGAACTACCAAGTTAATTCACAAGTTCGAGCTCTGGAACTCTTGTTCAAACTTTTTCACGCACTAGACATCGAATATCCGGCAGAATGCGAACACATATGGCTTTTTATAGAGGAACTGGTGTTTGAAATGAAACCATCTAAGAAAATGTCATCAACAGCATCTGTTTTAGCTGATATAAAGTATCATATGAATTGAAGTTTAATCTATATGTAAACATTAAACTACCTTCTTTAATTTATTATTTGTTAATTACATACAGGGTAAATACAGAAATGCCTTGTTGTAGTATTTGTAGTGAGTCATTCTTCAAAGTAAATTCATTAATAACTCATTTAAAAATTATTCATCAGTGTCAAAATAATAGCATTTTTAATTGTGGTGAACGGCGGTGTAACAGGCATTTTCCGTCGCTCAATTCATATCGAAAACACTTAAAACTTCATGACAGTTGCCAAATCTTGAATAATTTGTCAAGTTCTTCAGTAGCACAACCATCAATTGATAAAAGTAAAGATTTTTATAAAAATTGTTCATCACAATATCACGCACAATCTGATTTGCCAAATTCTTCACCAAGACATAATAATATATCTCCATTATCGGCTAGTAACATAAATGTAACAGCATTTGACAAGTTTAAAGAGGTTTTAACAGCTAACAATATTTCTTTTATTTGTGATTTGTATTCAGAGGTAACATTTACCAGAAAGGATGTACAAAAGGTATTAGATAATGTTTCAGGTCTTTTGTGTGAGCCTCTGAATATATTTAAAGGTCACATTTCTGAGAATTGTCAAGTAGAAGGATTTGATTTTGGTCAGTACTTTGAAGAATTTCAGAATGTTTTTAATGGCTTGAGCAGTGAATACTTACGTTTTAAATTTTTGGAAAAGTCAGGTTTTTATGTAAGCCCCATTGAATATGTTGTTGGGCAGCGATTAGATAAATGCGGGAGATCAGTTCCAATTTTAAAGAATTACACTGCCCAATATATTCCAGTTACAGATGTCTTGATAAGATTTTTTGAGTTACCGAATGTCCTATTTCAGACTATAGAATATATTGAGCAATTAAAAAGTGAATTTACCACTTCTAATATTATTCAGACCCAATTTTGGCAAGAAAAAATTTCACATTTTCCAGAAAATTCAATTGTATTACCATTATTTCTATATTATGACGATTATGAATGTGGAAATCCACTAGGTTCCCATTCTGGAATTCATAAACTCGGAGCTATATACTATAGTATTCCTTGTATACCACCATTCTTTCAGGCTCGGTTGGAGAACATTTTCTTAGCTATTCTTTTCCACTCTAGTGATTTAAAAGATTTTGGAGGTGATATAATATTTTCAAAATTAGTTGAAGAATTAAATAAATTGAAGCATGATGGTGTAGAAATTAATCTTCCTTCTGGAAATGTACATATTTATTTTTGTTTAGCCTTGATTTTAGGAGATAATCTTGCTCAAAATACTATGTTGGGTTTTCAAGAAAGCTTTAGTTCCAATTCTTTTTGCCGGTTTTGCAAATGTTTAAAACCCCAAACTCAAAAAATTTGTACTGAAATTCCATCTACTCTACGAAATATTAATAACTATATAGAGGATCTTGCCTCAAATAATACATTTTTAACTGGAATAAAATTTTCACCGATATTAAATAAAATTGAATTATTTCACGTAACTCAAAACTTTGCAGTAGACATAGCCCATGATATTTTTGAAGGCGTTGGAGTGATTGTCATGTCTCATTTATTACAGAAGTTTATTCTGATTAAAAAATATTTTTCTCTCGATACTTTAAACAACAATATAAAATTCTTTGATTATAGCTCAAGTCACAATAAACCTCCTGTAATTACATACGATAATTTAAAAAATATGAAGCTAAGGATGAGTGCAGCAGAGATGAAAAGTTTTATTTTAAATGCAGGCATGTTAATAGGTCACTATATTCCGGAAGATGATGAATACTGGAAATTATATATAATATTACGTAAAATATTAAAGATAATATTGAGTGAATCTATTACATCTAGTATGTGTTGTGAGTTAGGCTCATTGATAGGACATCATCATTCCTTGTATTTAAAATTATTTTCTCAACCCTTAAAACCGAAATTTCATTTACTCACACATTATGAGCATATTCTTAAAACTGTTGGACCACTGACGAGAATTAGTACTTTACGATACGAATCAAAACATCGTCAGTCGAAACAAGCTGCAAATGTTATTGCTTCTAGAATAAATATAACCAAAAGTCTTGCTGTAAAACATCAGTTACAATTGGCATCTCGGTTTGTAAAAAAACTTGGCTTCTTGAGTATAATTTCCTTTTCTTCTACAAGAATAGGTGAGTTAGGAATTACTGGAGTTATACCCAAATTTAAAGAGATTTTAATTGCAAGTGGTTTTTCATTAAATGAGCCACAATTAGAATTATTTGAAAGAAACGTTTTTAAGGTACAATGGTTAAAAGTAAATAACAAAATATTTAGAAAAAAAGATATTGTTTTGGTAGAAGACATCAATCCTCCAGTTTTTGGGTGCATAGAAGAAATAATTCTTAATGAAGAAAAAGATGCCTGTTTAATTTATGTTGAAATAAAAGTTACTGATTTTAATGATCATATATTTGCTTATGAAGTATATTATACATCAGTTAGAAAATGTGTTTTTTGGTCGTCAAAGTCTCTATCAAGAAACCCTTTTCTGGACATTTTAATAACTGTTTTAAGAAACAACAAAAAATATATACCTGTATATTAACAATAATATTAAAGAAGGTGGTATAATGTGTATATAAAACTCATTTTATTTCCCAGAAATATTGTTTTTTTTATTTTAGAGATTTTGTTAAGAGATTATTTTGTTATAAATATTTTATACCTAATAGAAAATAAAACATGTTATTTTTTCAGAATGAAGTGTTTTATTGTCATCTTGGAAGAAAATAGAAGCTGAATAGTTTTTATATTTGGTTCCACTGAGAAAATATGAAACATTTACAGGTTCTACTTTATGTGTCTTTGCTCCAAAATTTTCATCGTGTGAATACAGGTGCAGTACGATTCAACTTTAAATAGCTACATTTTAATGATAAATGGAATTTAAAAAAATAATGCCAATTTCATGATTTTTACTGTTGTCCATCATCTATTTTGTGTATTTAATATAATTCCAGGTTGTCCATGTCTTATTCAGGAGATCTTGAAATTACTAAATTTATAAACTGGCATTATTTTCTTTTTTAAGATCTATTCGCCCTTAAAATGTTGGCTATCTAAAATTGAATCACCCTGTATATAACCATAAAACTCTTCAAAGCTACCTTAATTACAGTAGCATTTTCATTATCTGTGGTAGCAAAACCTAAATACAGTCACTATTGAAGTGCATTTATAAACCCTATGAAATATTTTAATAACAGCAGTAATTTTATTTAATAGTGATAACTTTTCGATTTCTATGAACAGAAAAATAAAATCTAACCACTATTAACATTCTTTAATAATAATATGAAGGTACATAAATAACCTTTACTAAGTATTGTTTGTATCATTATGAACATTTGTTAATCATGACAGCTATTTTTCGTAATAGTGGTAGTAATTTAGTTAACAACTGTTCTTACTGAACTACATAACCTTTATTAAGATATTATTACGGTGGTAGGAAGTGTTGTGAATAGTGTCTGCCACTATATTTGTTATGAATACAGCTTATCGATGGTTATTAAAGTATCATCAGCAAGATGACTTTAATAGTAGTAGCTGCAGAACGTACCTGTCCCCTATGTTATTGAGATATTTTCCTATGATTATTAAAATTTTAATCATGGTCTATAAGGTATTTTCTCAGTGTAGTGGCACAGCAATACTCATAAGACAAGACATACCATACAAACAAATCTCCATACCCCCCGTTGTCTCATTAGAGGCAACGGGTGTAACCCTAAAAACTCCCAACAACGAAGACATATTGATAGTATCTGCATACAAACCCCCACGGACAACCCTAAATACAAATGACTTAGATACTATCAGACAAGTAAACGACAAACATCTAATAATCGGAGACCTAAACTGCCTGCACGAGTCATGGAATACAACAAATGGCACAACTAACGATGGGGGAAAAAACTACACAAATACATAGAAAATAAACAAAATATGAGAATAATAGCCCCGACATGGCCCACAAGACCGATATCAAATAACATACTAGATATCATAATAACATGCAACGTAAATAAACAGAATTCAGAGAAATTATAGAAATAGCCAGCGACCATTTAGCCATTCAGGCAACAATAAATCTCAAATTTCAACAAATCAAAACAATTAGAAAACCAAGGGAAAAAGATTATAACTGGGAAATATTTAGGGAAAAAATAAACGACAAAATTACGGGAAGCCCGAGGTGCCAAAACACACATGACATCGAGCAGGCAGCAAGACATATTACAAAGACGATACAAACAGCCCTAAAATCCAGCCAGACGATATCGGGAAAAAACCTAATATCCAATCCTCTCCCTCGCAAAATTTTAGATATAATAAATGAAAGAAAATTAGTAAGAAAAGCATACTATAGAACCAAAGACCCCAAACATAATCAAGTAATAAACAAGCTCACCAGAAACATTCGGAAAGAAATACAAATATTCAGAGATCTAAAATTATGCGAAACCATAGAATCCCATGCCGAAGATCCCTATTATCTACCCAGACGATTTACAAAGTCAAGACCCAAAATTCCAACCCTTATCACAGCCCGTGGAAATGCGCAAACAGATACGGAGAAGGCCGAGTGCTTTTCGGAACAATTCGCAAAACAATTCACTCCAAATGAAATAGAAATCGGAAACAGAATAAACGCAAATCAAACACTACAATACTTAAACAACCTAAAACTCAGAACCACTGACTGTCCCGTATACTTCACACCTAAAGAGGTATACGAGGCAATCAAAGCGACAAACAATAGAAAAGCACGGCCTTCACCAGATTCCCAACTATGCCCTCAAAAAACTACCCTACCTTGCAATCATGTTCCTAACAAACCTATTTAATTCCTGTTTAACCCTTACGCATTATCCCCAATTCTGGAAAACAGCCAAGGTCATTCCTATCCATAAGCCAAATAAATCCTTTACCGATCCATCTTGCTATCGCCCCATAAACCTACTACCCTCAATTAGCAAGATTTTAGACCTACTTATACAAAGGAAAGTAATGGAATTCGCTCTCGCAAATAACGTAGTGAGCGAGTTCCAATACGGTTTCCAACCCTATCACTCCACTGACCAACAGCTGTTCCGTATCTGTGAAGCCATTACCACCAATCTTAATCGAGGTCGATATACAGGGGTTGTCTCCCTAGACCTAGAAAAAGCATTTGACAAAGTCTGGCATCCTGGACTGTTGCATAAGCTACATGTCGCGAATTTTCCGATTCGTATAATCAAGATTATACAATCATACATTTCAAATCGCATATTCGTAGTAACAGTCTATGAGGAAAGCTCACAACCGCGCCCGGTAACATCTGGTGTCCCACAAGGATCATCCCTAGGACCCACCCTATTTAACCTATATACCCACGACATCCCTAGACCAACAGATCACAGGACAACTGTTGCATTATACGCAGACGATACGGCAACCATAGCGACGACGACAAGTGCACCATTATTAAACAGACTAATGCAACAGCAGACTACACAAATAGTGCAATATTACACAGACTGGGGACTATACATTAACGAGACAAAGACAGAAATGACAGTTTTCACTAAAAAGAGAGACGTACCTGACATACAAATAAAGTTAAATGAAACAACAATAAAAACAATACCCATAATAAAATATCTCGGTGTTAAACTAGATAGAAAACTAACATTTATCAAACACTCCTAAGCCAAACCCGTTCCTAAGCCAAACCAGAAAAAATCAGATGCAGGTACTACAAAATAAATGTTTAAGAATAATCACACAAAAACACCAACTTAAAAATAGAGACAGCAATCATACACCAAATAACCGGCACACCATACTTAGACAATTTCATCGCAGATAAAATCATGCCAAACTTTATACACAAACTAG
The DNA here is from genome assembly GCA_964058915.1 of Tetropium fuscum. Classification (NCBI taxonomy): domain Eukaryota; kingdom Metazoa; phylum Arthropoda; class Insecta; order Coleoptera; family Cerambycidae; genus Tetropium; species Tetropium fuscum. The sequence goes on from CAXKVY010000337.1 coordinate 80,555, forward strand.
ACACTCACCTAAATCCAACAATAATACAGGCAATGAGACCAAAATTCATAAGAACACCAAAGTACCCATCACACAACTACATATTCACCCCCTAGCCCCCGCCACTAACAAAAATGTACATAGAAAAAATAGAAAAAACAATAGATAGATAGAAAATAAAATGCATACAGAAAAAACCAAAAAACAAACAACCCAGAAAATATAAAAACTAAATAATAACAATAAAAAATACAAAATAAGGGAAAAATAGAAAAAATAATAAAGGAAAAAATATAACTGAGAACAACATAAAAAATAAAATAACACAAAAAATGAGCAAAACAAGAAAGACAAACTATAACATATAACATACTAACGTAGAATAGATATTTGTATCCATGCTTTTACAGCCGCTTTCAATATTGTAAACTAACAAATAAACACTAATAAAAAATAACAAACTAGTAATAACACGCATATCCCTATACCTAATACCGGAAGTACGTCACACAAAGCTAGCAACAACAAGCATTAAAACGGATAGCCAAAAAGAGCAAGCAGAACAGAAAATGAGTAAAAACCGGCTAAAGTACCTAAAAGGAAGGTAGAAGCCAAAAACCCTGAAAGGGGATATACTGTGCAATTGCCTGCAAAGGTAAAACAGTATATGTGAGAAATCTTGATTTTTGAGTTTTCCGCCAATAATATGTAACTTTTCGCACTCTTTCTCGTGCAATTTTCAAATTGTTTCTATCTTATTTGGTTTTCTAAATAAATCATTGGTAAAACAGTATATGAGCGGTTGAAGATGGTTTTCTGCTATGGCAAAACAGTATATTCAGCAAAGCCTACCACTCCAGAATAGTATACGTGATCTTATACTGTACTGATTATATACGAAGTTATAAATTACCATGGCAAAAAAACATATGAATATATACATAATACAATCCTGGTTTGTCTTTTAGTTTTTTTCAGTTTTTCAATGGTAAAATAGCATATATTTGCTATATACTCTTATACCTTAACATATTGAGTTACAACATTGCCGCTATTGCAATTCTAAAACAGTATAAAATTACATATACTATTCTACCATAGTGCGAGAGGAAGAAATTTCTACCACCTGCAGTGGTATATCGATATAAGGTTTTTATACACTGCTTTAACGTGGGTGTTCTTTAGTAAGTTGTAAATGACCAAAAGTGGTTTGTTACCGAAGTGGTTGTTTTTTAGTTATTTTAACGATTAAGTGACTAATATTATTCATGTACGATGTCGTCCAGAACGTTAAAAATATTAGCCAATGCTAGGAAAGCAAAATTTACCGTAAGTAAAAAGTTTTAATGTATTTAATAATTTTAGGTTAGAAAAACTTTGCCGAATGTGGATAAGATCGGGATTTTAAATCTGATGCATCCATTTAAATATGATGTTATATTAACTCTGATACGCACTGATTATATACAAGACAGAGCACATTCGCTGATTTATGAGCTGAATGTAAAACATCGACCTAAAAAGATGTGTATTTAATGCGAAATATTTTACATTTTCGACACCTTGTAATTATATTATAAAAACAACGAAAAGTTCACCTTGGCGTAGGGAGGGATTCTCGAAGTTTAAATTCAGGTTTAGATGCAAACTACCTCTTTCTCCATAGGTTGATTTCGTACGTCGAACGACGCAAACCCCGTCAGTCTCTGGGCGCGCCATCCTTAGTACACAGCGGCACGTTTATAACTAAATGTGCCTCATTTTTTAAAATTTCTTCATTTTCGCTATCTCATTAGTAGTGTATTAAATAATTCGACAAAGTCTAAATAATTATATAGTGGGTACTATAAATATTTTTGTATAATAAAATGTAAAAATAATATCTACACACCACAATAAGTTTTCTTTTTTAATTTACAAAAAAAATGAACTGAATTAATTATTTTAGTTCAGACAAAACAAACCAAAAACAAAATATCATATTTTTAGGAATCAGAAGACATCGAGACCTTAGAAACATTCTTTGAGGCTAACAAATCAGCAATAGGTAAATATAGCATCCCATACTAAAAAAACAACAAACAAATAAACGAAATCCTAGCTCCACTACCTAAGATGTTTCATAATAAATTATTTCACTGTGGTTTACAGATCCAGAAAACACTATTCCTCCCGAGTACTCTTTTTTATTTGACGACGTAATGGATGATTGTGATAAAGATCCAGACTTTAACCCTACATCGAGTAGCGACGAGTCTGACGAAGAGATAGTCCATAAAGCAAGACTAACACAGAAAATAAGAAATGAAAATGATGGCGTGGATAACGGAAATATTATTATAACGGTAATATTATTATAACAAACGAAGCATCGCCTGAAGAAGCAGAAAGTAGTGGGTCGAATGGTGTTTTTGAAAAGCATGGAAAAATAAGAATACTTGAAATAAAGAGATTAAAAACGGGGAAAGAAGTGGTGGATTTGAATGAAGTGAGAGGTTGTTCCGAAATTACATTAGAAAGAGAAATATGTAGTAATCTGCAACAAACGGATAGAAATGTAAAGGAAGATGTAGAAAAAGTTGAGAAAATTAAAGGCCGTGACTATCAAGCGAGTATTGCTGTAGGAGATCTCACAATGCACAATGCTGAAACTGTCAGCAGAAGCCAAGAAGTTGTACACCTTCAGGACACTCAAGTAGTCATTAGTACTTTTGTACCTCCTAATGCACAACAGCAAGATAATATAAATGAAGATGATAACCTGAGAGGAATAGAATATGACATAAATGGCCACAATAATAACCTAGAGGAAATAGAACCTAAGAAAAAGAGGCCCAGATCTTTAGAGGACCAAATTGTAAACAACAAGAATAAGCATCCCATAAGACAACCCTGTAGCTGCAAAATGAAGTGCTCGGAAAAGATCTTACCGGAAGATAGAGTGCTTATCAATGTGGATTACTGGAATATGAATCGGCATTTACAACGAATATGGCTTTCATCTAAGGTTACCGAAGAACTTAAAAGACTAAAAGAAAGCTTCGAGAAGGGGGTCGAAGAGACATTACAAGAAAATATGTATTACCAAAAAAGAGCCAGGAAGGGAAAATAATCAGTATAAACGTTTGCCAAAAGTTTTTTTTAAGTACCTTGGGATATGGTAATGCTAATGTATTGACATCCCTAAGAATATCCTTAACAGATCCAAATGGAAACAAACGTTTAGTACCACGACAAGATCAACGTGGCAGGCATCCACCCCCTAATAAAAAGGATAGAAATTTGATTATTGGACACATAAGCTCGTACAATCCTTTACCATCGCACTATGCAAGGGAACATGCTCCCAATCGAAAATATTTACCACCCGATCTCACTATAAAATGCATGACGACTACAATAACACAAACCTAGATTTTAAAGTATGTTATGAAGTTTACAGACAAATGATAGACCAAATGAATATTGGCTTCTATGAAGCCACACCAGAAAAGTGTGGTTTTTGCCAATAAATGGAGCTGAATCAGTCAGAAGAAAATCGACAGCGTAAAGCGGAACACTTATTAAAGGTAATATTTGATTTAACAATTTAATTTCGATATTTTCGAATGTGATGTAAAACATTTTAGGTTACCCAAACAAGAGAGTTATATAAGCGCGACCAAAATATTCCATATGAAGAAGGACGTTCTTTTTCGGCAGATATGCAAAAAGTCGTGCTACTTCCACGTATGCCTGATGTGAAAGAAACTTTTTTTACCTCAAGACTCATTGCGTACAACGAAACATTCGCATCTATGCAAAAAAGAGGGCCGTCACAATTTAATTTTATGGCATGAGGGAATAGCTGGTCGTCGCGCTGAGGACGTAGCAAGTGCCTTTATTTCATTTCTGAAATTAAACAGAGATGCAAATAAAATAATTATTTGGATGGATAACTGCACAGGGCAGAACAAAAATTTTGCTTTCTACTCGTCAATTTTGTTACATAAATTCATCTTATTGTTCAACAAACGAAATTATTCTTAAATATTTAGTTAAAGGTCATACATTTATGGCTGCTGACGGCCTGCATGGGCGAATTGAGCAGTGTATGCGAAAAGCGAAGAATATCTACGATTTTAATGATTTCAAACTTGCTTGCCAAAAATCTTCCAGTCGCGCAAATGTAACGGTTTTAGATTACTCGGACTTTTATAAATTTCAAAACATAATCCGAAGTCGAAGATCAAATCATGGCGACGAATCCATTCCTTATTTTAAGGATATAGTTTGTATTAAATTTGTACGTGGTTCACAGGATTTAACATACCAAACATCACCTGAAGGCGAATTTTTAACTACAAAAAATACTTTAAAGAAAAAAGCAAAATTAAATATGCCGGATGCGATGGGCAATTATAGAGGAATATCTGTAACTAAAAAAGCAAAAATCGTTACTGATCTTGTTTCTAAAATGCCTGTAAGTAGGAAGCAGTTCTGGATCGAGCTTCCTGAAAATGAAGCATCATCTGATTTAACTGACGAAGGTCTTTAGCCTGCCTATTTAGTTTAGTTAAGATTTACACTGAAAAAAATTTGTTCATGATATTGATGTAGTCGATTTATTGACCTATATTTCATTAATACGATGTAGTGATTTATTTATACAACGCACAGTACTTATTGATTAATAAACACATTTGTTATTGTAATGCATAGGTGTTAATCATTACGATAAAAAAATGTACATTAATTGATGTACAATATTCATTAATACAATAATTTTATTATTCATTCAATAAACTTTACATCAAGTTCATTAAAGCAAACATCAATTTCCTCAAAATAATTCAATGAAATATTTTCGTTATGTTGATAAATCCATACATTAAACAATAAATTGACATACATTGTATTGATGACACGATTTATTAAATTCACAAGTTGGAAAATATGTAGATAATAAAGGTGTTCGTTGATTTGAAGTATGATATACATAATATTAATGTAACAAGTTATTAATTATAACATCAATGTATCTATTAATTGTATCAATGTAAGCTTACATTATATTGATTTAATAAATTGTTAGTGTTAGGATCGATGTATCGATTAAATATATCAATGTATGCATTCATTATATTCACAAATCTTTTCTATTATGTATAGGGTAGAGGGTCATATGTCGCCATACCATACCATAACATTCAGCAGGTTGATGCTTGTTATATGCCTTACACCGTATACTGTTTATAAGAGTTAGGTTATTGCAAACAGAGCATGTGTGGGGACAGCGAATTTGTGAAAATAGGTAAGAATATTTATATATTTTTTACTTTAGATTTTTCTCCAGTTCTAATTTGAGCAAGATATACAATATTGCATCATTATTTTAATAATACTTAAATTATTTAAAACAAATTTTATTTTTAACATTTTTTTATTTTTTCTGATGTAAATGGTACTTTACTCTTAAGACAACTTTTTTTTATTTTCTAGGCACCAGTAATATCATATCGACATGTTGACTATGGGCAATGAATTTTCAGGATAAGTATTTTTTTAAGAATGACTCGAAAAAATTTAAAAAATGGTCCATTAGGTACGTCGTAGGTATAGTTAAGTCCATCCGGGGGCACACTATATGCATTTTAATATGATGTATTTCAGATATGCATTTTAGATTTTATATTTTGTACAGATCGACATGGATTACAACGTGGCTTTCAAAAATGGAGATGGTCTTCTCAATGGTTGGCCCCATTACTATGAAAATCTGATTAAATTTCTGTCCAACAAAAATAATCTGAGAGAAAAAACATTGAAAGCTTTGGTAGAGCGTATAAAAACACCAGATGAATCTAACGAAAGTAAGTTTTAGCAGTATCTACTGATCTTATGTTAAAACTGTTTCAAATGCCTATTTCGGATTCTCGAAATGGAGCGCTACTCCTGGCCCTACATGGTTTCTTTGTGCCAACAAATAAAATTGTTAAAAAATATGCTAATGGAAAAAACAACACAACAAAGTTCACAATAAAGGATTCAATAGACTCCTTTATTTTCCAGAATATGCAAGAAGTAGAGGATCGGCTAAACCATTGAAATAAATGTGAAACCAGCTTTCAGCCTTTCGTTTAGTGTATTGGAAAATATTGCTTCCAAATACAAGAGATATTTTTGTATTTGTATTGACAATATATGATTTAAATTCTTCAATCTTCTTAGAGCAGTGGATATATGCTTCAAAGCAATTTATTTATTTAATATAGATTTTCCGACAGAGTCGATAATGTTTTATACCTTTATACAAAGCTTCTTTTATAAATTGAAACCTTATCAAAGCTATCATAAAGTTTTAATTTTAAGTGAATTTCTGAAAAATGAGAGTTATGAATAATAATTATCAATAATTAAAACAAATTTTACATTTATTTGCTTTTTATTTGTGTATATTTTGTTATAAAAGTCAAATACCTTTTTTATGTTTTCTGCAACCTTCTGAAGTGTATCGGTCTATATTTGGGACATCCTGTAGGTAGGTAAAATAAAAAATTTGATGAATATTATGTTATTAAGGCAATAACTAAGATTCATCATATCAATGTATACTTGTACATTGAATCAACGAATGACGTTAAATTATAATAACGAACAAATTCATCGGAACCATGTACTATTACCTTAACTCAATAACTAAGTTCTCATCATATTTATGTACGAATACCTTGACCTAATAAATAATGTTTAATGAATAAATATATGATTTTATTAGAATAATGTATAAGTACATCAAATGAGTAACTGACGCTAATTACATCAATGAATAAATTTATTGAAATAATGTATACGTATATCAAATCAATAACTGATCGTTATATTTATAAATGATTTATTGAATAAATCAAAAAAAGTTTATTTTAAATACTACCAATTTTTGTTTATTTAATGTACGATTTATTGTTTAATGTAAATGAACATCAATCTATGTAAAACTATACATTGGCTCAATAAAATCGTACATCGGCTGAATTTCAATTAACTTGATTATTAACACAATGTACTGTTTTATTGTATTTACGGACATTTTTGGTTCTGTGTAGTTAGTGACCATTTTATTTACTTTTAATAATGTATTTGTTTCTGTTTTTTTGTTAGCCACTAAACAATGACCTAGTTTTCTTAAGAAATGAGATACATAGTGTATGTAGTAATGCGAATACATAGTTTTCTTAAGAATATAGCTGTTTTATTGCCATGGTAAAACTGTTTATCAATTGTTTATACTATTTGACCAAAGTAATAAAATACAGAACATTTTACACAAAACAAGGTAAAATAGTATATCGTCACCTTAATTCTAAATTCTCGTAAGTCCGAATTTTTGTGATTTTGAGTTATTATAGTTTCTGGAGTCTAATATTGTAAATACGTTATTTTAAATAGTCGTATCTCATGATTAAGTAGTACAGTGACATCTATGCGCAGTTATTAAAACTCGTAAATTTAACTCTAGAAATCTATATGGTAAATTGTCGTATGTCAGTATTTGGCATTGTTTTCTGTGCTGCCCACACTGTGTCATATTTTATCTTGTGTTTGTTAAGTTTTTCTGGCTTTCTATTTATAAAGGTACGACTGAAAGGTATGTTTATCTCTTTTTTTATGAAAATTTCGTATTTTGAAGTTACAATTTATGCCTCAAGCATTCTAAAAATATCACTTTGTGTCCTCTCAGACTTACGAGGTTTTATAATAAGTTTTCCTAAATTAATATTGCGACTTACGAGAGTTTACTTATTTCCAGTGTACCAATTCAAAATGAATTCAAGAACAGACAAAATTTTAAGTCTTTGTAATTTGCACATAACACAAACGTCACAAACAGATTTAGATGGGAAAAATTTTCGTGCTGCTAATAATGAACAAATTCCTGAAATTCTAACAAATAATATTTCTGTTGACGTGTCTCCTGGTAATTACGAAATTCAAGAAAATGGGGATCTTCTCATGGTACCACCAATAGAAGAAACAACAAATTATTCTATTATAAGTGGTCATATATCTGAGGCTACTCAAGTAGTGTTGGTGGAGGGAGTACCTGTGTCAGAAGATTCTGTTTCTGAAAATACTACGATAATGAGTTCAAAAAATATTTCTTGTCAAAACAATAATATTGTCTCTTCACCTGGCGTCCCATTATCAGAACATGTTTCCCAAAAGGAAAATGTTATTGTTGAACCTGGACATGAAATTGATTCCAATGATTTTGTCGACCCTGAAGACAGCGATAGTAGTAGTAATTCATCCTATAACCCCACACTAAATGATAACTCAGAAAACGAGAGTAGTGCTCTTGATCAAACTGAAGACGACAATGCTCTTAATGATGTAACTAATAAAACCCGAAAACGTAAAAAACGCCAGCAAAAAAACGCCGAACTGTGGTCAAAAAACCAGAATAAAATTGCAAGAGAAACTGGACAGGAGTATAAAGGTGTTAAGAAAGTAGAAGGCAAATGGAAGTATGATGTGCCCAGAAATGAGAGGAAGATGAAAAAGAGGTGTTCTTGTTCATTGTAGTGAATTTTCGGAAGACGATAGAAAGAATTTATTTACAACATTCTGGAAAAGTTTGACATGGCAACAGCGAAAAGTGTACATCAAAATGTTAGTCCACAAAGAACCAGTAAAAGAAAGAAAGAGTTTAGATGCTGAAAATTCTAGAAGGAGATGTTCATTATATTACCATCTGCCCAATAAATGCAATGACAAGGCTAGAGTTTGTAAAATTATGATCCTTAATACATTTTCTATTGGGGAATGGACCGTGTTGGGATGGATAAGAAACGCTGATTTTGAGAAAACGACAAATTACTCAAGTAACTATAGGAAAAAAGATGAAATGAAGAACCTTGAAATGTTTTTTAATTCATTACCCAAACTGGAAAGCCATTATTGCCGAGCCTCGACTTCAAAACGCTATATAGAGCCGATATGGACCTCTAAAATGGAACTGTATCGCGAATACAAAAGATTCTGTTCGGAGTCTGGATGGATGCCATTATCTATAGCCGCATTTAATGATAAATTTGATGTCATGAATTTAAGCCTATACCACAGAAAGAAAGATGAATGCGACATATGTGTCGGGTATAAAACCAAAAATGTTCCAGATATAATTTACGAGAGTCACATTCGGAATAAAACTCTGGCAAGGGATGAAAAGCAGAGGGATAAAGAGAACGAGGTGCATGTTTTTACCATGGACCTTCAATCTCTACTGCTTGTTCCCAAATTGCAAGCTTCAGCTATATATTATAAGATGAAAAGCTGTTCATAATTTCACTATTTTTGACTTAAAGTTTAAGGATGGATACTGCTTCGTTTGGAATGAGGCAGAAGGTGGTATTACTTCAAATGAATTTTCGACTATTATTAGCAACTTTACTGATGAGACCATTGGCAATAATGACCCGCACCCAGTTATACTATATTCGGATGGATGCAACTATCAAAACAGAAATGCCAATCTTGCTAACAGCCTCTTAAACCTGGCGATGGTAAAAAATATCACAATTGTTCAAAAATATCTGGAGCGAGGACACACCCAAATGGAGTGTGATGCAATGCATTCTGCCATAGAGAGGCGCCTCAAACATAGGGATATAAACGTGCCGGCTGAATATGTGCAGGTTTTTCTTAATGCACGAATAAACCCCCGTCGTTACAATGTGAAGTACCTAACTTATAACTACTTTAAGAAATGTGATGATTTAAAATTCTATTCGTCTATTAGACCTGGCCTAAAGACTGGTGATCCTGGTGACTGGTGACTGGTGAGTTACCGATATACGAGCATTAAAGTATAATCCATCAGGTATGCAATTATTGTCTAATAATAAAAATAATATCTACATCATTTTGTTGATTTTAGGAACAATACAGTACAAAACTTGTTTTCTAAATGATTGGCAAGACCTTCCAAGGCGTATTAATAAGTCTGCCAAGAATTGTGATTTACCGGCTCTCTATCAGGCACGACTGAAAATCTCAAAAGCAAAATTGAACTACAAGGCACTACAAGAATTGAAATCAGTTTTACTTCCTGATTATCATAATTTTTATGATGAACTACCGCACCACAATGCTTAATTATCTCTTTCTTTTTTTATTTTTTGATATCTTTGACTGTACAAATGTCTAAGTCATGTTTAAGTTACGTATAAGTTAAGTCAAATGTTTTAAATTAAAAATCAATACAAATTTAAGTATCACCTCGAAGAATTTATTTCATGGTTTAAGCGAGTCTATAAAATATCGTAAGTCTGGGCTTTAATTAAACCTAAAAGCGCGTATGTCAAAATTTTATATAAATGTATAACTAAAGAAATATTACTCTTTCTCCAATAATTTCGGCCCAAAAAGTAATATTAATGCTACAAAACACAATTTTAAAATATTGCAAACCACATTTTTTATGAGTTTTTTGTCTCTCCTGTAAAATCAAGGTTGACCACTATACGAGAATTTAGAATTAAGGTGACGATATGCTACCTTGACAGCACATTTTCAAAAAAATGCAAAAAAATGCCAGACAGTTCCTGTTTCAAATTTCGTTTATTTATCTTTTCAAATAACAAAACGGCACTGAAAACATGGAATAAGCATTTTTTCTCAATACCTACTTTTTTCACATATACTGTTTTACCTTTGCAGGCAAGATCTGTTTAAATGATCAAAGGAGTAAGCATGACAGTCGCTTCAAGATACCAAAAGCTGATAAAGATATTATAAGGCAACATATAAAAATGTTTCCTGCTTACAAAAGTCACTACTCGCGGAAACATACAGATAGATGCTACTTAGCTAGTGATTTGTCCATATCCAAAATGTTTAGACTTTACACAGACTACTGTAAATCCAAAAACTTGATAGTGAGAAATGAGTCTCTTTATAGAAAAATATTTGTGGAAGAATTTAATTTGGCATTCTACAAACCTCGTTTAGACACTTGTGGAAAATGTGACAAGTATATGGTACAACTTAAATATGCAAATAATGAAGACAAGAAAACTGAAAAACAAAAAGAAAGGGATAGTCATTTACATCTAGCAGAATCCTCATATGGAGAGAAACGAATTGACAAAGAATGCAGCAGAAATAATAGCAAAACAATAACTGCTTCATTCGATTTGCAAAAATGTTTACCAACACCTTTTTTATCCATCGGTGTATCTTTTTACAAACGTCAGCTATGGACTTTTTACAATCGACAATTTAACAATCCATCAAACTGGACGTGAGTCGTCATTACCACCATTGTGTTATTTGTGGAATGAGACCATGGCAGCTAGAGGTGGTCAGGAAATAGGAGCATGTATATTTCATTATGTAACTCATTTATCAGAAAACATAACAACTGTTAATTTATATAGCGATTCATGTCCTGGGCAAAATCGAAATATCTACATGACCATTATTTTGTTATATACGGTTCACTCAGTTAAACGACGACGGCGGGATATTGCAATAAATCAAAAATTTTTAAGAGCCAGGGCACACCCACATGGAGGCAGACACTATCCATGCTGCTATTGAGAAGACTAAAAAGAAGACCACTGCCAAAATATGTGTGCCTCGTGACTGGGCCAATCTAATAAGAATGGTTCCTTTGAAAACACCCATACAAGTGGAGGAACTATTACAACAAGACTTTCTAAATTTTAAGTCCTTATTGGGGCAACAATACCTACATGTGAAAAAGAATACATTGGGAGAACCAATCTGCTGGCTCAAAATTAAGTGGATGCAGTATGACTCAAAGCATCTTGGAAAAGTTTTTTATAAAGAACATTTCGATCAAGAGGACTTCAAAGTGATAGACTTCAACAAAAAAACACGCCACACAGTTTTTGTGAATACTATCCCACCAACTAACAATGAACCATTGCCTGTAAGTACTGAAAAGCTGAAGGATTTGAAATCATTAATGAGTTTTATTGACAAAAGTAGTCATCAGTATTATGCAGATTACATAAAAAAAATTCTGTCAGATGAAAATATAGTGGATTACCTACCTGACGAAGTAGAATCTGACAGTGAATGAATTTTAGATTTTTTGGTTAACAATATATTGTATTTTTATGTTATTGTGGTACAATAACTTTTTATTAACTTAATTAATAAAATGAGTCACCTACTAGCTGTATACTTATTTTACTTTCACTCCTTCCATGGGGGCCAATGTTCCTGAATTCTCATAGATTATACTAAATATAAAGGGCCAATGTCACTATTTTTTTTACCATGATACAAAAATCCAAAT
>CAXKVY010000338.1:0-23640 GCA_964058915.1 Tetropium fuscum
ATGTTTACTAAAAGAAAGCTGGTATGTATTTTATTGTTAATAATTTTCTTTTTTGGGTCATAATATCTGCTATTGTATGTCTTGATTTACCTAGAATATACTTTTTTAGTAATTTTTTAAAGGAAAGTAATATAGTAATATTTTTAGATCATTCGGTAATTGGTTGTATATCATCGGAGCTTGAAAAATTAAGGATTTCTGTCTCAGTGTTTTAGCCATAAAAGCTACCATATAGTTATGTCATTGTCGGGTATAATATTTATGTTCAGATAAGAACTGCGAAGCTTTATTACAATGATATTTAATATTCACCTCACAGCTACACCTAAAAGTGTAGCTGTCTAATGTGAAATAATGTAGACTCTTTATGTAGTAGATCGGATGGATACATTAGATCTTCACTTAATATTATTCTAAGAAATCTTTTTTGTAGATTTTCTAATGGAATTAGGTGTGTTTTTAATGCGCTTCCCCAAACTAATATACAATAATTCAAATGACTTTCTACGAAAGTATGGTATTTTTACTTGTTCCACGTTTAAAATATTTTTTATATATTTGAATTTGTAGATTTTTATATGTAACTTTGTTATGAAATATTGAATATGTACATCCCATCTGAGATGAGAATCTCTATACACTCCTAAATATTTAATGCTTCTTTTAGGTAGAATATTACATAATATACTTTCCCAATTTGTTATATTGATGTTTTCGAGGAATGGTCCGGTTGAGTTGTTGCAACTGAATGGTATGTAGTGTATCTTTTCCAAAGTTATTGTTAAACATTTATAATTAAACTATTTCTTTATATGTATTAAGTCAATTTCAATTCTCATCCTCAGTTCTTTACATGTATCTGCTTTGTAGAATATGGCCATGTCATCAGCAAATCCTACGATTTCCCCTTCACTCTGTACTGTAAACAACCCGTTCATATAAATTGAAATCATTATCGGCCCTAACACGGTGCCTTGTGGAACTCCGTTCTTTATTTCTAATTTTTCACTTAGTTCATTATTTATTCTTACACACTGATATCTGTTTGATAGATAACTTTTAAATAAATTTAGAGTATTGGCTCTGATTCCAATTTCTTCTAAAGATTGCAGTAACAATTTATGACTGACCGTGTCGAAAGCCTTTGATAAGTCGATAAAGATTCCCAAACATGACTTACTTTGGTCGAGAGCTGAGTATATTTTTTGTGGTTAGGTCTAATAATGCATCTTGAGTAGATTCCTTCTCTAAAACCAAACTGAGATTTAGACAGTATATTATATTTATTTAAGAATTATGTTAGTCGTAGTTTAATGATATTTTCGAATAGTTTTGACAAGTGTGTTATAAGAGATACTTTGCTGAAATTTGTCGAAATAGTTTTATACCCGTGTTTGTATATCGGAATAACTACATATTTCCAGTTGTTTCCAGTTCTATACATTTATTAAACAGATATTTTAATGGTTTTACAATATGATCTGAAATATATTTGAGCACTTCAGCTTGCATATTATCTAGTCCTAGTGATTTTTTATTTTTAAACTTTTTATTAAAATCTTTAGTTCATTTTCATTTGTAGGTAATACAATCATAGAGTTTCTTAATGATGTTGCCTTAGGTATGTAATTCAGGTCCTTTTTTAATTTTACAAGCAAGACAATCGGCCATCTTTGAATACATTGAAATAAATTAGCAATATCTTTTGCGTTTGTTATTATTTTACCATTTTTATTTTTAAAGAATTAATATGGTAATTATCTGTATTTGTCTTGCTAATTTCTTGCACGGTATTCCAGATTTTTTTTGAATCTGTTCTTTGCGTATTTATAATATATTTTAATAATATTCAAATTTTCTTTTTTATTTGATTTGTAAGTGCGTTTTTGTATCTCTTATATTCACCTTTTACATAAATATTATTTGGATTTTTTTAAGTTTCTGAATCATTTTATTTTTCTTATGCACAGCTTTTACCAACCCATTTATTATCGAAGTTATTAATTTTGTGTTTTTCTTATTTATTTGAAAACAGTTGATACCTATAATCCTTAATTTACAATGTCTAGAAATTTTTTTGTTGCGATGACACCAATAAACTATTTGTATACATAGATTTGTATAAATTATTATTTTGTGACGAAAAGTAATACCATGGCAACATCTGACTCACCTGATTGCGCAAAAGTGAATTTTGCCTAAGTAATAAAGTAAAAGTGAATTTTTTTCCCCTAATTTATGGGTAAAGTGTCATTTTCGCACGCGACTGCAGTTAGAGCAAAAGTATCACTGCAGTCGAAAAAGTATCATTTTGCGCACTTAATTTTTGCACGTAGAAAAATAAGAATTTCCTACAAGGGGGCGGGAAACAGTATTTTACCGCACGCAAACACCAGCAAATAAATAGTAGTTTTTTACTGTTTGACAGGTTGTCAGGTTGTTGTCATAGATATTGTCAATTTGTTAAATACTGATTATTTTTTGTTATATTTGTGTCAATTACTAAATACTTTTGTCTCCCAAAAAAGACCATATGAATAATCCTGTACCTAACACGTGCGGGAAGTGTCTTTCCGCACTCGATTGCTGATAATTTTGTATGTATTCACTCCTGTACATAAGTAACATAACATGTGGGTCTTCACCACTCTAACAAATATTTTCTGTCGATTCGACCGCACGAAAAAGAGAAATAATATAGCGCTGAAGCAGACGTCCCTGATGTGATGGAACTGGACGAAACATGGTTATTTTATTACTATTATAAAATGGTGCCAAAAATGACAATGTTGCGATCAGGCGTAGTGTTTTGTGATACAATTGATAGTGCCTTATGTTGTATTACAGTACGTCGCCAACACAACTATAGAAATATTTTATAAATATTTTATATATAAGTTATTCACGAGTTGAATTGGTTGTTAAATTAAACCTCCCCACAACGCGTATAAAATAATTTTATAGGCGTTCTGTAGCTAGCAAATTTGTACCAAATGTCAACATTGTGGTTAGAGCATGTTTATTTCATGCAGAAGCTAAAAAAACATATAAGGGTACTCTGTAAACGTCTATAGAATAACGAAAGCATCCCTTTATAAAAGCATTCTATAATATTGTGTTTAGAATATTCTTACCACCAATTTATGCAACAATTCAGATGGGAAATATCACCTTGATAGCACCGATACGACAAAACTGCATTAAAATAGCAACAACACATCTGTAATACAACAAAATTGTTCTATTTTTAAATAATAGAATAAAAATTTTAGTTGGCTATCTACAAACAGAACATTAATTTATATTAGAAATAGAAGGAAAATGAAGTATCCTTATTGCCTATTTGTATGCTGAAGTTAAATATGTCAATATAAATACTTGCACTATTTCACTTTCTGCATATTTTGATAAAGATTATTTTGTCTGAAGTTTATTCTAGGAACATAAAAGTTTAACGTTTAAGTATTTCAATGTCATTGTGACCGTGTATTACACTGCATAAAAAAACTTAAGCTTGCGGCGACTGCGATTTTATCAAATTTATCAAGAAGTTCTTGATGCGGAATCTCTATGTCGGGTAGACATCATTTAATTTGTAGGAAAGGGATTTGAGAAAACGTTACTGGATCTTCTCCAAGCAATTTGAATATTGTAAAATGGACTCCAAGCAAGTGATGTAATCCAGTCTAGATCTAATGTAGGAATATTACAGAAGGTTAATTGTATCAATAATAATAAAATCATGGGAATTATGTTATAAAACCTAAACTTTTAAACGCGACGCTAGAATTATTTTGAATGTCTACTTAAAACTATATTTTGTTGTTGAAAGTGGTACCGAGGTTTCTAACATTACTGCATCTTTATAGCAATGATTTCTCTAATATAACTAAATAAGGACTGTTTTTTGAAATGTGTCATTATGAAAGACTTGCTTTCACACTTTATAAGCATTGAATATGCACGCCATCTGTAGGAGAGAAGCGATACTTACCCATTATGTACCAACCGAGGTATGTTTATATCCAGTAGAACAAGTAGCGCTCCATAGAAATAGAGAGCGCTTCTGTCTCATTTTCGTGCTATTAAACAAAGTTCTTACACAAATGATAACCACATATTATCATACATACTTACTTAAATCATGTCAACTGCTATTTACATTGAAAACTTAATATACCATCATGCGTACCATTAATTACAGTTTTACCTATATATTTGTGGCGCACGTTTAGGCTGTATCCAGTCTGTTACAAATGGCAGCACAAAATATGAACTATATCAAATGCAAATCCACATTATTTTGTTACCACTTATACAGACTGTAAAATGCCTCGTATCTGGAAAAACATAGGATTAAAATGAAAACCAGTATGATAAATAGTAGCTACTGGGTTTATACTTATAAATAATTACAGTGCAACATCGCTAATCCGACCAGCAGTGCTTAAAAAATAGTAAGTACCTACACAAATCGAACAAAACCTCTCGGTTGAATATTAATGTTGACAAAATTTCGTGATCAGAGACTACAAAATTCAAGAGATAGTGATTTTAAGTCTAATGGAATCATATATGCTAAAAATTTCCGCCATCTTGAATATTTATTATGACAAAGACACAGAATCTGCGGGCCATAAAAAGCAAGCGTTGGATGTGTGAAATATTACCTACGTCATGACGGTTCATAAACAGACTTTTTTAGCCAATATATTTATTAGCACGTTGAATCTCAGCGTCCAGTATACTGGACGTACGCATACGTCCCTGTAGCCCGCGTCCAGTAAACTGGACGACCTCAAATAATATGGGCTATCCGATTTGACAAGCCAACTATTTGTTGACGGTCTATGGGAATATGTCGGCAAAGAACATTTCCAATTTTCACGTTTGTGTTTGGTTTTTGCAGCCAGATCATAGATGTCAGGTAATGTTTCCATTACAGGACTACTTTAGCTCATTAGTTGAGAATAGTGTTCTGTAAACAAGGCAGTGGGATCGGTAATATAGTTAAGTAGTTGTAAAGTTTGGGTTTGGTTATTCTGCTAGATTATAGCTAGCTGTTTTTTAGGGTTTCGATACTTACACACCGAATTTATTTTTTCGATGTTATGTTACATCGATATTCGATTTTATTCGATGCTTAACTTTATTATATCGGCGACACGGTCAACACCAAGTACTTCAATAAAGTACAATAACTTGAATTTTATTGCTGCTTCCTATATGTTTAGATTTCGACGTATCAAATAATGTCAACATCGATATTTTAGAAAATTTGCGCTTCCCTATTTCTTAGGAAAGCGGCACCAGAATAAAGCGGGCGCAATTTGACGCTACTGAAATGTTTTATTGAATACAGATAGCAGTCGCTACAGCGCCGAACGCATAAATGCAAAGCTAGAACAGAAACGTGACGGTGTTTGTGGAAGAAAATCAAAAAATGAATGGAGAACCTGCTCTAGGGGAAACCACATCTATTGTAAAATATAGACAACGTTTATTGTTATGTCAAAACCGATTATTTAATAATTTATAAATAACTATAAATTAAAGTAAAAACGCTAGTAAAAACGTGTATTTAACAAAAATAGTAAACTATTTAATAGAAGTATTAGGAAGGAAAAATACGATAATCATTAAATTTCATCATCATCATCGTCGTCGTCATTACCATCATCTTCAGATCTTGAACCGAAATTAATAATGAACGGTTCAACCTCACTGTAACGTATTTCACGTTCCCAATCTTTGTTTACAATATCTTCTATATGTCTAACACAATTTTCCTAAATATCTCAAGTAATTTGATCCAAAACCTTTTGTCACATTTCTAAAACTTGTTTGTCTCACCACAAACTCCACCAATATGTCGAAAATAATAATCTTTACAAATGCCCCACACTAATTCTATTGGATTATATTGGCAGTGGTAAGATGGTAATCTCAATACTTACATGTTTTTAGAAGTACATCTATGGCATATCTCGGGGTCTGTTTGTGCTTGTTGCATAAATTTAGAAGTTCAATTTTCAGATTATCTTATGAAAATATTATGCTTTTACAAGAAAGCAATTCATTTAGTCTTGTTTTATTCCAGGAAGCAGTAGGAATTGGCTCTTTCAAAAAACTATGGCAGGACGCATTCATTACCCATCACCACTATCGAGGGCTCAGTAAGATCTGGAACAGTTTTTCGAGACCCTTTCTTTAAAAAAATTTAGTCTATTGAATCGTGATAGTCCGCCGACTTTGACATTTTGTATGAATTCTAGCATGTAGCACAACAGAACGCTTACCATTTCCTGCGTGGCCTGTTTTACAACTTGTTACACTTGTACCTTGCCACTTTCTTTTAAATCCTCTTTTCGCAAACATCCCTGTTTCGTCAAGGTACACAAATTGCGTCGGATATCCGCTTATAATTTCGTCGGATATCCTCTGACATTCTCGTAAAAAGCCATTCTCTTACTTGTCTTGTGAGGTTGCTCACAAAGGAAACATCTGTTATTTTCCTCTGTAAAAGAAAAACCAATATCCTTTAAAATACGCCACAGACTTGTATCCGAAACATATAAGATAGCCTTTTGCTTCATTAACTGTTTGTTCATTAACTGTTTTAATCGTAATATTTTTTTCTCTTCTTTCATAGTATACACGATATTACGAATTTAATTTAACTCCATCATGAACATCGTTCGTTTTACTTACGCTTGCGTGTCTTTCCTGGAGTACCAAGAGGTTTACCAGATGTAGAGTCTTCCTTTATACTGGTTATGCTTTTTAAACTTATTTTTTAAGGCATCAGCAGCTCTCTGATGGATGGAAGATAATGGTAGCAACGGTCTATTATTTTCTTTTTCGCTCTTGAAGTATTCTAGGAGGTTTAATTAATATGTAGAACCGTCAATTTGACTTTAAATTTGACCCTTAAAATAATACATGGTTTTGACACATTTTTACTGGCACTGCTTCCGAAAAATCTAAGTAAGACATGCATTATGTCTTACTTAGATATGTCTGTATGTTACTTACTGTATGTTAATCTAAGTACGACATGCTTAACATTATCGAACTTGTATCGTCAGTCGTTTATTGCATCAACATACGTCACGGGCTGAAGTGCTGTTGCTCCTAGAAAATGGCCAAAAAATAACAATCGTAACGCGTAAATTAATTAATGCATACACACGCCAAGATAGCTGAAAAAGGCTTTATAGGTACCTACTCATGAAAAACACCAGACAGACTTTGCGTGGTGTCTGTCTAGATGAATTGGCTAAAAAGTTCGGTCGTGTTATTTTATGACGTAATATTTCACACATATAACGCTCCTACTATTAGTATCCACTTTGTTTGTAGCAACTTTACTCGTATCGAATTATAATACACCTCAAAATATAACGTAAAAAAATAGAAATTTTGGGGCTATATAAAAAAAATAATAACCGTAAAATATAAAAGAAAATGTGTGGTACTGGCAGGGTTTGAACCTGGGCCCCTCAACTGCGAATATAGTTCAATTCAAGGTTTCCGCAGCGGTAAAGAGACAGACTTAACGAGACTGACTTCTGAGTGAATGGTATAAAGGGGAATCAAACACACGGACATACACCTTTCTCGGTTCGTGGCGTGGACCCAGATTCTCCTGCATCAGTAGTAAAACTCTTCATAAGATCACCGGAACCCCGTCCCTTGATGACTCAGAACAAAGACCTCAAACTTCATGACGAGACTGAGACAACATAATAATCATCATATATACATATACATATATTTATGCGTGATCAGCGATCCTAAAAAACCCCGAAAATTGGGATCATTGCGTTAATAATTTACGAATTTTTTTTTTCATATTCAAACAATATGCACTTTAAAAAATGCATTTCTCGATGGAAAATGCAGAAAAGCGATTTTACCAGAAAATAAGGATATCCATTTTTTTAAATGTCTTCCTGAATCGACGTCATAAAACCGCAATGAGATTCGACATCTATTCGGAAAAATTTCGGAGGTGAAATATTATTTGCCTCGTCTATAACTCGAGAAATGGTCTAGTCACAGAACACGTCGCCGTCGTCGGTAAATAGAAAAACAAACAGACAAAAGTATAAAATATATAGATAGAAGCCAAGTATAATGCAAACACTGACCGTAGCCCGGCCATTTAATAATCGATTTTTACAAAACTTGGGTACTTTATGCTGTATAGCCATCTTAGTGTAGTAGAAATGTTTCAGAACTCCACGATTTTTTATTATTGCAAAATTTTTTTTTCGAGCCACTGTGGGCAGATAGTTATTGAATTTGGCTAAAAAAAATGATTTTTCTGCCAAATTTAACTTTCTCCGAAAGGAATGTTGCTGAGATAGCGTGAACACAAAATACGCGACATCCGGACAGACAGACGAACGAACGAACATTTTGAAAGTTGCAGTTGGCGATTTTAGTTTTACCCGATCAAGTGCAATATACTTCTCGAGTTTTACACGTCATCATCCTACATTTGAACTTAAGAACTGGTTGTGACCAATCCGGAACATTTCCGGGACTTGATTACTCTTCCGCAAGAAATTAATTTCGTTATTAGGGAAATGTAATCTTCTACCCTTATTGAATAAAATTAAATATACAGCTGGCGAATTGTGCGATATACATTTGCACGAAATTAAAAGCTTCCAAATTTCTAGAAAACTACATGAATTTATGAAATATATCTTCAGATAGCTGACTACATAAATTCATAAACTTTAACAAATAACCATGTTTTTCACTGCTTATCCTAAAGCAGCGTAAATTAAAAATTTATAGTGTAAATATATAGATATTTTAACAAGTGTAAACTTGTTAGCGAAAATTTGTCTCCCTTAGTAAGTTAATATGCGTATATTGGAAACAGAGATTACGGACATTGATAAAACTCTTACACAAGTTTGATGTTCAATATTTTCTTAACTATTAATACAGTAAATAAATCTTTATTGTCCCTTTATTGTACCGATGTTAAAAATCTTATTACAATAAGTTTAATAATAATTGGCATTACAAGATAATACAAATTTATAGAATTAGGTATAGTGCTTTCGTTTGATATGCAAACTAATGCGGCGCTAAGTGGCACACGCAATTTCATTTCTTTCTTTTATTTTAAATTGTTATTGGCTAAATTGAGCACTAAGTTGTACACGCAGCATGCAAATTTTTTTCAATATATTTTAAATACATTCAAAACTAAATAATTTGTTGCCTTAAAGTGTTGCACATATATGAATGTGACATAATAAGACATCTTTTGAAGTCACTTCACCTTGGTTGCGCATGATGATACGCCACTGAGCAGTAAAGCCGGCTTGTTCATGCAGGTGTCTTCTAAGTGAGCGAGAAGGGAAATGGGATCTATATAAGTTGAAGAGGGATAGCGACCGATATGGTAAGCCACGGACTGGAGACCCTAGTTCTATTCAGAAGAAATTGTGGCGGTATACAATTTTACACTAAATATCCTTCTGTATTGCATAGTGATGTGATTTACCGCTTCTGTAGTAATTGGTACGGGTTTTCTTTGTAAAATGCCACACAATTTTTGCACTAGTTTGTATATCAAACGAAAACACTATATTATTAAAGTGCAAGAAATTAGACATAAAAATATATAACCAATAATGTACAGGTATATTCGCCTACGGAGATGTATTTACGGTCATAATGTTTTTGGGCGGACACAAAATTTTGTTAAGTACCGATTTCGAAAAAAAAAGATATAATAATTTTACGCATCAAAGTAAATAGGAAATCGCTGAAATAAGAAATCACCGAATGAATAAATACCTGCCATGTAATATAAAAACACATCTACACATCCACATACATACACTAAACAATTCAAATAGATAAATAGATATATTCTGCAGGGAAAACAAATAGGTAATATAAACGCACATTTTCAATATAAGCCAAAATGTATACTTAACCTAGGGAACAGATGGTCGAGTTCAATAGTGGCTAAGGAAAATAAATTATATTCAATGCGGACATATTGTGGACACTTGTATATTGAAACTAGCGGTATCCATAAAACTGAGTTTTCTGTACATACAGGGATCCATATTATTCGTAATATAAACACTGGATATTTTCAGAGGCCGTTTTATTCGAAATAGGGAAACAGCATTTAGGATTCAATAAGATTGGAATATTGCGAAAGTATCAAAGTGTATAACTGCTTGAGATTTGCAGTCGAATCATGTATTGATTTTAATTCATCTTATTTGTGATATTGTTTATAGCACCAATTTTGTTGAAAGTAAGAAGTATGGCAAATCTGCAAGTTGGCTAAACTATCACTTAGGAATAATTGGTTCATAATATACTTCTCTCAAGAACTCCGACGTCGGCTTCAGCAATTTCTGTGAGCAAGTAGATTGTTAAGTGTTCCTCAGATATAGGAAATTGTTAATGTATAACCAGCGCTATTCAAAAAAAAATCACCAATTTATTATTGAAGTGAAAACTTCTTTAGGCGCGCTCAGCACTTTTTTGGGGCCGTTGAATGAGACTGGGCCGTCAGCATCAGATACGGACGGTTGCAGTATATATTTAAAAATTCGAAAATTAGAAGTTTTCACTTCTATCGTGTGATCTATAAGCACACACCATGTTTGTTTTTTTTGACACTTAGTCATAATATTTCATTATTTTTTTCACGAACATTTTTTTTTGTTCACATACCATGTTTGTTATGACAGTAGGATGCGCTTACTGGGGGCAAGGGATAACAAAAAGGTAATAATGGAGTGCTTACTAGCTTAAAAACCCTTTAGAAATGAATTTCGAGGTCACTTTAAGGTAAAAAGCTACGACCTGTCCAACATTGTTATTTACCTATTGGACTATTAATTTACACCGGTCGTACAAAAATCGTACAGGGAGGGTACAGGGGCAAAAATGGCAAATTAATAATTTATGTTTCTTGAGATATATATCAACATATTTCGGAAACTATTATCGCTATTGATCTGAAATTTTTGTTCAACATACAAAAAATACAGCGCTTCCGACAGTGTATACTTTAAAGTTTTAAATTATTTATCATTTTTCCAAAAATTAATTCCAAATTTAAAATTCAAGAAATACATATATATTAAAAATTTCTACATGCGGACAACTATATGAAATATTAATTTTTCCTATATACATATATGGAATGAAATATAGGTGACAGATTAAAAAAGTTTATAAAAAATCATAGCACACGTGATAGACGTGAATACTTCTTTACCGATTCGTTGACAGAGTGAGTGAGCGAGAGAGAGAGAGAGAGAGAGACGTGTTGTACATATTGGCTTTATGGTAACTGGAGTGTGACACATAATATATGTTCATGAATCTAAATGGTGTAGATTTCTCGAGAATATAGTATCAATCGTTATTCCTGATTTAGTCGTGGCAACGTTCCGCTCGTTATTCATATCTAAACCGAATTTCTCACGAAGAAGGTGAAGTAGTGGCAAGGACGTATCCTCCGCAAAAAATCATTTGGATCAGATGCGAAAGCCCAATCCAGATATATCCAGCAGGATATGCATAAGTAATATTGTATTCAGGGACTTATGCGGGAGAGGTGGCGGCGTATTATTATTTCGCATGTGCGACCACGATAAGTAGAGGTTGGTAAATTGTAACCACCATTCAGTGCAGGAATTAGGGAAACCTGGAAAATATCACTAGTTAGATCTTGGGGAAAATTTATTTCGCACCAGTAGGCGGTATGGAACACACGCTGATGCTAGGTGATCGAGCCGAGAGCTAACGCGCCAACCGTTCGACCACCATCCCCGTAAATCCTCATTTGGTAAAAAGATCAATTTAAAGATTTCATCAGTTTTCGCACCTTCTGCTTGACCACGCCAGCCACTATTGCATTGCATTGTTTGTTTATATTAAACAAAGTGTTGTTGTATTCTTGTTTATTTTTAGTTGTATGTTGAAACTATGATACTTAGATTAAATTACTACAATTATTAAGATAACTCTAATTAATTAGGATACTTTGGCACTATGAGTTTTATACAAGTAATAATAATTGTTAGTTGACGCAATAATTGACAATAAGGTAGGTAAGATATTTTAATTTTGTTTATAATGGAAAAGATTATACTATTATACACGATGGAAACTGACAGTAGCACTACTGACATCCGACAGTCATTTGGCGGCAAAATTTAAATTAAATAAAAGAGCAAACAAAATAAGCTAAATTTTTCAAAATGTATTATATGTCAAAAATCTGGAAAGCTTATGGCAAGTCAAGAGGCTTCAATTTTTTTTTATTCATAGCACAAACATTCTGTTAAGTTTAGGAGGAGACAAATAATAATGTAGTACAAGTTTGAACCTGATATTATTCTATGTTTACTGAAATAAAATGCAGGGAACATTTGTTGTGGCATAAAACTTGTTTTAGTAATACAAGGAAGATACATATTGACAAGATTAATGTTCAGTCTGATAAATTTTCTACTCAAAAAATGATCCTAAGAACAAACAGTTGTAATATAAAAGAAAGCGTATTTTATCAGAAAAGTAAAGATAACAAATTGTGGCAAATTATGATATCCAATATTGAAATAAAAAAAAATACCAAAGGTTAATCCTCTGTTACATTCACGAATCAGTGAAAATGAGTATTGACTATTGAACAACTTACCCGCATTTCATAGTCTGACTGGATGCGAACCACCAGTCAGTTTATGGGTATCGGAAAGAAATTGGGATGGATGAAAATTTATTTGCAACCCCATGTCATCTATTAGATGATGTTGGGGTGAAGATTTTAATGACAAACTGTTTGAGAAAATGCACTAGTTTGTAATAAAATTATACATAGACAGAGATTATAATAATATAAGGTGTATCAATACTTTACGGGGACTAATGGCGACTTCCAAAACCATAAACGATCTGCCTCCTACAAAAGACAGTTTGAAACAACATTCAAAACGGATCCACAATCAAACTAAAGCATGGTTAAATGCCCTAATTTCCAAACCTCAATTGCCAAATATAGTGGATAATGGTTGGACAATCGTTAACAAAATATCCCCTATATTATCCACACTTCCGCAAGTTCTAGAACATAACATTTTTTTACGACATGCCACTGTAAAAAAGGTAATATTATTATTATCTATATCTATCGGTTCATTATCAGTACAAACTATATTTTTTGATAAGTTGTGCAGCACACTGTTCCCGCAGAGAAAGTGGTCTAACTTGCATTAAATCATGCAAGTGTATGGCTCAATCAACATTAACTTGTACCAATATTGCGACCAATGTACAAACCCCTGGTTGTATTACCGAATATGTACAAGATTGCAGGACATCAGACTGTCCTAAAAGAAACTCTGTTACTGAACTCATATTAAAGAACAACAATCTACAATCCTCTCCATAAATAATTACATAAATTGTAACGACTTAAATTGAACAACAACAACGTAGAAGAACTAGAATTAGCAAAACGCAAACTTGACCAATATTCCCGTGACCTAGACGATATGATAAAACAACCGCTCGTAGAAAAACATTCCTCTTGGTTTACACGTTTACGTGCTTTATTAGAACCATAATCGCTTGCTTGGTTGTCATCTACATAACCTGGAAATATGGACGAAAGATACGGCTCACCATCAGACCTTACCAAGTGACCAGCCCTCATAAAGACGGGCAGACGCTTCGGAAAATTTACTGCTTTACTCTCCTTCACCTGGAGAGTACCATCAGCGTCGATGATGAAACCGACGACGTTGATTTAATTAAACATACTATATTTTAAAATTCTTTGGATACTCCAATGACATTGTGTTAAATTATTTTATTTAGATTTTATATTTTTGATTCATAATTTGCTGATTGTTGCTGTTATTTTCCTAACTAACAATAAGCAAAGCCCTTTATAAATACACGTAGAATCGTCAGAATCAATATCGTTATATAAATATTGAGACACTGTTCCATGTAAATATGATCCGATGAGCCAACACAAATTGTTTGTTTGAAAAATATCCACTCTCGTAGACCGATGTTAAATCCATGAAATTGTGAACAAAATCCGATCTCCGAAACGGCTGTACCGATTTTGACGGTACTTTCACTAGCACATAGATGATGTTATAATAAGTAACTTAGGTTACTTTAATTTTAGAAAAAGAAATAGATTTCCGCGCAAAGAAAATTACTACCCATGAAATTGTGAACAAAATCCGATATCCGAAACTGCTGGACCGATTTTGACAGGACTTTCATTGGCAGATAGCTGATATTATAAGGAGTAACTTAGGCTACATTAATTTTAGAAAACTAATTAGGGTTCCGTGCAAATAAGTAAAATCCATGAAATTGTGAACAAAATCCGATTCAAATAGGAAGTAATAAATAATTAATTAGTATCGTAAATCTTCGTATCGAGTATTTTTACTTGCCTCGAGTAATAACCTTCGATCTTCGAGTAATAAGGTAGCAGCACCGAAGGGCGCCTCTTACCGCTTCTCCTTCCCACGACTTAATATCACAAAGGCTGCCTGTGGCGCGGGCTCAAAATGCGTGAGTGGCTATTGTTATGTTAAATTCGCGAGGACGAACTCGCGTGTAACAGCTAGTAACTAATATGATGTTTAATCAGAAAAAGCAATATCCTTCCCATATTCATCCGTCTTTCTCTGGGAGACCCCAAATTTCCCATTTGGGTCGTTAATAGGAATTTTGGAACATTCAGATTTCATAAGAACTATTCGCAACAACTGTAAGGAGACAATCCAATGTTCGCAGTTCTAACGTGAAATAGTTTCGTTGTGTTGTCGGATGGTCTGTAGTAGTTCGGTTTCCCACAAGCCCTTATCAGTTCTCCGTCCAGTTGTTGAAGTACACCGGGCGTGAGAATGACAAGGGTCTGGAAGAAAACGCATCTCTTCTTTCTTTTGAACAACACGAAACTCCACTTACATCCGTTCGAAAATTCTGTCCCTCCGAAGGAGAAGCAAAAGTATTTGCAACACGCTACGACGCATAGTACATGTATAAATACCTGTATAAGATGATTGTTATCAGACATACTATAAGGATGAATAGTTTTTTTGTTGAGTGACTGACTGGTCTGGGTATTTTCTATATGTATTTTTACTCATTACAATAATCACTCATGGAATATAAATCTTGATTAACGTATAATAAATATTAGGCATTAAAAATATAATATGTTTATAGCACATATTTACATACAGGGTATTTCTAAAATGAGGTGAATTGTCAGCAACAATTAAGGGGATCTTTCATATTTTTTGACCTCCAGAGTTGGTCCTTGTCCCTCCAGAATTAGGTTAAAATTATTATTGCAACTTATTGCAATACAACTGCACCAATAAAATGGACATTTTGCGATAGTTTTTTTAAGCAACCAACCCCTATAATATTTTTTATCAGATATTTGTTGAAATTTTATATGAAAAGATGAACTCAACCTACAACTTTTTTTTATCTTGAGATTTCTCTGCTAAATTTACAGTTTTCTCAAAAAAAATAATTATTGGCGAGTTAAGCTAATCCATAGACATCTAGGGGCGTTTATGAGTACTTCATTTTCCCTACTATGACGTCAGCAGTATGGCAGGTTATAAATATTCAAAATTAAAATCACAAAGCTGGTTTGACACAAATGACATGATATTACACAGTAAATGTCATTTATCCCGGCACTGACGTCAGCAGTATTGCTGGTTGCGCACATCGGGCGTTGGGTTCATTCGTCAATACCATAGTATTTAATCTATGCCAATACATCCCTTTTCAAATAAATTCACTGATGGGTTTTATTATTCTGTGAAACAGTCAAGGAAGGAGGCTGCTGTCAAATAAAGTCAATATGGAAGTATTGTCATTGTTCTTATTTTCTCTAATCTGTAAAGAGTTACTAAACAATTACAGTATAGCTTACTTTAACAATCTGTTTGTTGACTGGAGCCAGTGTGTCTATTATCGCAGTGAATTGTGAATTCCTACTTTACTTTGAATAAGAAGTATATATATGTATATATATATATATATATATATATATATATATATATATATATATATATATATATATATATATATATATATATATATATATATACATATATATATATATATATATATATATATATATATATATATATATATATATATATATATATATATATATATATATATATATATATATATATATATATATATATATATATATATATATATAGAAAATGTGAAAATGTTTCCTTCATTCAAATCGTGCTGCCATCTTTAAAGTTTACTTAGCACTAATTTGTTTCCCGCCATTTCTTGGGATGGTAAGAAATAGTAAGAAATACCTTAATTTGAGCTGACTACTTCCCTCGTCTTAATTTCCACCAATCACAAACGCGCAATTTTGAATTACAAATGGTTTCTAGATAAAAAAACTGTATGACAGCACCTGTCACCATTTTTTTCGAGTTTACCCGCGGCAAAACTTGACAACTGTTGTCACCGAAAATTACAATACCTTTGATAACAAGTAATTATGGTCTCCTAGTACACCAGAAAACGACGCTAAACAATTTTTCTGATTTTATTGTCAATAAATTTTGTAATATTGTTTTTAAACAGTGCTAGTCAGCTTATGTAGTGAAAATGAGTCGCTTTGGAAGTGATTCTATGACTAATATTGATCTGGCGATTGAGAAAAGTATATCGTACAATACCGTTAAAACCCATACGTCAATATGGAAACAGTTTACACAATTAAAAATATGAGCTTTTGGAAGCTACAAGTTTAGAGCAACTAAACCTAATCCTGAAAGATTGGGCGTGGAATATGAAGAAAAAAAAACGGTGAAAATTACAAAGTTCTTTGTAATTTTCACCGTTTTTTTGTTGTGAAGACACTGTGGAACACTGCTGCAAAAAAATGCAAGAGATGTATTTTATGAGGTGGAAAATAATTTTTGTTCCATTTAAAGATATTGTCTTTAAGTCTAGTAGGGAAGCTCGTAATGCCAAACGCAGGAATCTGCAGATGTGCGGCAATAAAAGAAAATCGAAGTCTGCTGCATTAAAATTGGAGGAACATTACGCAATGGTTTTATTATGGGACGAAGATACTCTGGCGGGACTCCGGCAAAAATTTTACCATATCGCTTCAGTAGAACTTGCCTGGAGAGGTGGAGAAGCAGTAAATTGCAAAGTTCATTATTTTAAAGAGGAAGTGGATAATTCTGGGAAAACAGGTAGATAACATAATTACATATTTTTTAAAGCAACTGATTTTCAAAAATTCTACTTTTTAGCAAGTGTAGAATATAATCCCCTCTTCAATAAAACGGCCCAGGGTGGAGAAAAAAAATGGCCCATAGTAAATGGCTGGTCCTCAGCACCAGGAACTCTACCTTTTGTCCAGTCCGTCTTTTCAAAATTCTAATGGTTAAACGTTCATCTAGAATAACAAATGATAGATTATTCTTAACAATAAACCCATCATGGAACAAAGAACAATCAAGTGGATGGTACAAAAACACTCCAGTGGGAAAAAACGAACTTTAGAAATGGACTAAAGAAGCAGCAGAGAAGGCAGGATTAAATACAAAAGAAATAAAAATAACAAACCACTCTATGCGGCCGACAGCAGTCAGTAACCTGTGAACAACAATTAATTAAAATTACTGGCCACAGTTCAGCCAACTCAATTAAGCCTTATCTGCAAATAGATAATGAGCATTATTCCAACATCATAAACACCCTTAGAAGTGACGCCTCAGAACCTCCAGCTAAGAAGCAGAAAACAGAAGATCCTGCAGCCACTTCTCGAGCTTCTCGCTGTACAGCTGGATCCATCAACAACATTAATGATTTACCTACACCCAACGTTATCAATGAGTTAACAAATATTTCAAACAATACCCCTACTGTGTACCAAAATTGCAATTTATATTTTAATTGTACCATAAATAATTAAGTTTGTAGTATTTTGTGATTAAATAAATTACATGTTTTTCAGTTTTCAAATTAATAACTACATATTTATTATGTATGCATGTATAATAGGTAGTATGTTTTGTAAGCTATGTGTATGCAGAATAATCTGTTACTCATGAAAGAGTCTTGTCAAATACCATTCGGGCATCTAATTTTTCCCGTGAAAAAAATCGAAAAAACACGTTGCTAGGTAATATTTTAACAGAATGCATTCGTGCAAGTGCAAAAATCCTCGTCTTCGACTCGGATTTTTGTTGCCACCAGCATTCATGCTTCTTGTTAAAATATTACCTATCAACGAGTTTTTTCGATTTTTTCAGAAAAGTTAGATGCCCTTATGATATTACTTACGAAAATTCACCTTTTAAAATCATTAGCATCAATTTAGAAACATATATCCCCTTTTCCATATATCCTTATTCTTTTTATATCCGTATATTCCGTGTCATATATATGTACCTACCTACCTAACATTTTGAAAATTATTTTTGAGACATACCTGATTTAGATCCCTGATTTTATTTCTTTTTCCTTAGATCTATCATCATATACCTGGTCCAATGTTCTGTAACAAAAAATATATTTTAGATGAAAAAGTAAGTGTACGTGAAAATAACTTATTGCGAATACATTTAACCTAAGTTAATCTGCAAAATTATGTATTACAGAAATAAACTATGTGTGTAGTAAATGCATCAACATATTTTAAATGTTTCAGAATACGGTTAATTAATAATTACAGAGCATTGCTGCTTGCAAATTGACCAAATAGAATAAATAACAAATGAGTCTACAGCAGTAACGTTCAACATGGAAACAGTATTGTTACAGAAACTTTTTAATTAATTTTTATTGGCATGTTAAGCTTCAGAATACAGTCCAACATTAAAGAGTTAGGATTAAGTGTGCAGCCGAAATCGAAGTGTAAACACTGTAAACCAGAAATATATAAGTACTTCATAGGTGTACAAAAAGTTTGCTATCTTTACTTATAATAAATTATTTCTTTGTTTTACTTCGATATTATATAAAATAATGAGAATGAAAGCTACTTCTCGACTTCGCTGAGAATAACTTATTTCAAATAGAAAAATCCTTTGAAGGGTTGTCCACCAAATTTAGTCAGTTTGGTGGACGAGTTTCTGTTTTGTTCGTGTTTCTCGAAACACTGAGGACAGAAAACAAAACTAACAAATTCGAAACTCCTTTTCCACCAAGCAGACAATACAAAATATTGTATAAGAAAGAGTTGCCACTGGTCTTGGCTTGTGGTTTCCTTATATTGCTTTGTCGTATGAAACAGAAATAAGTAAACATATAATTTTCTGTTATATTATGCAAATATTGATGTTATTTTTAGTATTGCGCAATCGGTTGATAACTACTTTAAAATTAAGTTGCAAGATTTGACCCGCACAAACATCCATAGATACATACATACGTAGCAAGCTAAATAAAAGCTTGTAAAAAAAGATAATGGAAATCGGGAAAGTTCAGAAAATATTAAAGATTGAAGTTCAGGTAACATTTAATTAGTTAGAGTTAATTTTGACGAGGAGTTTAGTTCAATGTGAAAGTTCTGGATTCACAGGAAAATAATGAAATCTTTGGGAAATCATTATTTGTCATAGCTATATAAATATTTCTGGTGACGCTTTATTATTGATCAAGAACCTGAAACTAAATAACGCTGTACGCGTTTCAGAACTTACAGTGTTTAATCACTCAATTCCGGACTGATTGAAACTGCACTTAAAACAGATTGTTCATTTAGTCCATTGCCAGCTTGCTAGTCGTAAAATAAGCCGTTTCTTCAGCTCACGTATTAGTTTGATCAGCGCGCGGCGATTAATGTCTAGTACCCTAAAACAATTTAGCAAGTTTGAATTGAAATGTGCTTAGCGTAGTTGGAACTGAGTTGTTAGTTGTTATCAGCGTCTTAATAACAGCTCCGGTCATATCTCAAAGTCGTGAAACTATCAAACCAGCTGGTATTAGTATAGTCTCACATAATTCATAGCGGCCTGGCAAAATTATAACAGCTATAAGTGTCATATAAATACGGCGCACAATCGTATCAAACTCGGCGAGCTTCCGGACTGAGACGGCTAGACTCTGGGAACACGTCGGCAGTTTGAGTGATGAAAGTGTGAGGGGGATAGAGGACCAGAGTCTCTCTCGCTTGAAGGGTGATATCGAATTTAAGTGGGCTAGCTAACGTGTGATATCCACAGAGTTGGCTTCGCCAAAGCCTTGATATCTATCGGACCAAAGAAAATTTGAACTTGTACTGCTATTCGAATCAAAAAATACAGATGACTACCAGGAAGATATGAATGCAGATGTGTTCGAGGAGTATTTTTCTCATATGTTGGATTTATTCCTGCTGGATCTGTAATTGTGATGCAAGTTACCACATCTGACAACTTGACCCAGGTAACATATGGCCGTGATACTGACGTCTTTTTATGGTCCTTATTGGTCGACGAGGTCATATGACCAACATGACGTCCTTTTGGTGACATATTTCAGTCGCACATAAGACGCTATCATATACGTCCGTGATTTAAGGGGCGTCTTCAGGCTGTGATATTTTGACTTTAAGATACGCCAGCTACGTCAGAATTGTGACCCAAACTGGACGTTAGTATGATAGCTCTGTGTTTCCTATGGAGCGAACTCTTCGACGGTATGGCGGAAAGCCGATATAACTGAATGCTTATCAAGAAATTTTTTTCTCAACAACTATGGCGAATAAAGAACTTTTGTCAATATTAATAAAGGACCCAAAGGATACGTTATAGATCAAAGAATCATCAAATACTTAAGTCAAAAAACTGTAAATAATACTGTAGAATATTTTGATTAATATGAATATATGAATATTAATATGTTGTGTGTTTTGTCTATAGAATAAAACAATATAAATAGTCATTTTCAGTTGCTATAGGTCTCTCTCTGGAGATGTAGCTTTATTTTTTGAAAAATTACTTTTTTAAATTTAAATTTGTTTTGTTTAAAGCAAATGAACTGTTTGTGGTGATTTAAATTTTGCTGTTCAATAACACTGAATTGAAACTTTGAATAAATTTTTTTTATGCATTATTTAAAATCACTGGTAGGATGGCCAATTCGCATACCTGTACTTTAATTGACAACATATTTGTGAATTTTGATAATGATGGAGTATATATATTCTGTATGAGATAATGTTATATCAGACCATAGAACGATATTGTTAGAATTAGATTATTATGACGCAACTTATAGTAACCAAAGTTATACCAAATGAAATTTGAATATGAAAATAGTATAAAATTCAATTTGAGCCACTTCATAAAGCAAACTGGCACTGCCTGTATCGATTAACAGTATCCAATGAAGCATCTGAATGTTTCAAAGAAATATTTTTGCATTACTCTAATGCAATTTTTCCAAAACGGAAGCATTGCATGGTCGACGGTCAAACCAATAATGGATCAATAATACAGTAATAAAGACTAGCACTGATTTTAAATGATTTTTTCATTTAAAACAAACTCAGCACACTGTTCTAATTAGACAAACAAAAACTAAAAGAAAATAACTACTTCAGTTATAAAGGAGTGTCAGTTATAGATCTCAAAATAGTTATAGATAACTCTTATACATATTAATACTTTATTAAAATATTCTATATCGATGGTTGACGGTGCATATTACAACTCCATATCCATGCTAACTTTTTTCGAGGTCATATGATACCGCTTGAAAAAGTGTAATTTTTGTAGTCCTAGAGAAATAAACACTTTTTGCCCTATGCCGTACATTTTAGGCGGAAAGCCGCGGAAAAGTGAAAATCGTAACCCACGGGGATCGCATTTTTTCAAACTATCATGTACGGCTTCCGTTTATTTGGTCTGTATTTATATATGTGGCTCTTAAAAAGAGAATGCCTTGCAAAAATAATGGGACAGAAGTACAGGAATAGTTTTCGTTTTCCTATGTACCAAGGTGATACGATACTGATACTGGATTTTATGAAATTCGATTTTTATGTTAACGAGGATGAATTTTTTGCTATGCCGTACAAATCAATTGAGACATAGGGTGGCAAACGCGATATCAACCCACTTAATAGACCTATAACTAGGGGTGGTGATTTGATACCACATAAAGCTTGATTATTTTAATAGTATTTTCTATAATAATAATAATTTTTAGTACCATGCCGTAAGTTATAGTTGCTGCATGTGTTTGGAAAATTGAAATATCCATCCCAGAGTGAATTTTTCTGATTGAA
This sequence comes from Tetropium fuscum, assembly GCA_964058915.1. Taxonomy (NCBI): domain Eukaryota; kingdom Metazoa; phylum Arthropoda; class Insecta; order Coleoptera; family Cerambycidae; genus Tetropium; species Tetropium fuscum. The sequence continues at coordinate 22,325 of CAXKVY010000338.1, forward strand.
AAATTACTGTAAGACTTTATTACATTCTAGCAATACTCGATATTGTAATTATTATTCGAAACCAATTATTCAAAATGAGTGGATCTGAAATGCAAAAGGTTTCACCGAAAATGTTCCACTATATTATGTCGAAACAGTATGTAAATAAATTATACTATATACATAAAAATAAATATTTAACGATATTTTTTATGACAAAGAAAATATGAAATACCTACACATATTAAAAAAAGAGACTGAATGTCCTTAAAAAATTATAGACATCACTTTATCACTTTACCCTTCAGTATGACTGAAAATAATGTTTAGCATCCCTTCGCTAAACGCATACACAACACGATTTTGTAGCTTTTCACATTCTAGACACCTTTGATTGTCATTTGCATACATAGCGTTTCACATAATTTTTAATTTTTGTCATATTTTTCTTTTGTTTTGAAGTGAAAACTGTAAGTGCGCTCAGTACTTTTTTTGTGGGTGTTGAATATATGTAACGCTCCATCGGGTAAAGTCGGCTCGAGTCGAATAAGTGAGAGAGGATCAGTCAGTCGGCAGAGCGAGATAGTAGAGAGAGTTTGTGGGTACTGAATGAGACTGAGCCGTAAGGTTCGTCTATGTAACACTCAGTCCACTCGTTGACTAAGCGAGAGAGATAATCTTGAATCTAAAATATTTACATCATATTTTATCTTCCATATTGCCTATTGTTCAGGACAATATATCAGGAGGTCTGCTCGGATTGCCGTCCAATTGTTTTCCGCTCTGTATCGAATTGAATTGGATTGAATCGAATCGACTGCCGTCGCAGTACTTGGTAACTATGAGTAGGTATTTTGGAGCGACATACAGTGGGGCGGCATCTAGCGCCGGTTGCCTGAAGCATCTGTGTGCGATAATATTTCATACTCAGATATGTTGTAGTATTTTTGAAGTGAAAACTGTATTAACGGATGCGATGTATTGCGGGTTCTGGTAATACGGGCGGACGGTTACATTATATATTTTAAAATTCAAAATTAGAAGTTGTCAGTTCTATCGTGTGGTCATAAGCACATATCCATGTTTTTTATTTTTGTTTAATGCTAGTCGAAAAACAGTTGTGTCACACATGCAGAAAACGCATTAGTAGCCCTTAGCTACGATACCGATATATATCGGCCATATTTATTTTGCCAAAATCGAAACACTATAACTTTCTAAATATATGGGAAAATGGCTCTAGGTGAAATTCTTTTTAACCGATCACATTTTTGTGCCGAAAAAAGTTTCTATTTTGGCTTGTAACTTTTGACCCTGGTATTTTCAGAGCCACTTTC
>CAXKVY010000339.1:0-26978 GCA_964058915.1 Tetropium fuscum
ACACAAATCGAACAAAACCTCTCGGTTGAATATTAATGTTGACAAAATTTCGTGATCAGAGACTACAAAATTCAAGAGATAGTGATTTTAAGTCTAATGGAATCATATATGCTAAAAATTTCCGCCATCTTGAATATTTATTATGACAAAGACACAGAATCTGCGGGCCATAAAAAGCAAGCGTTGGATGTGTGAAATATTACCTACGTCATGACGGTTCATAAACAGACTTTTTTAGCCAATATATTTATTAGCACGTTGAATCTCAGCGTCCAGTATACTGGACGTACGCATACGTCCCTGTAGCCCGCGTCCAGTAAACTGGACGACCTCAAATAATATGGGCTATCCGATTTGACAAGCCAACTATTTGTTGACGGTCTATGGGAATATGTCGGCAAAGAACATTTCCAATTTTCACGTTTGTGTTTGGTTTTTGCAGCCAGATCATAGATGTCAGGTAATGTTTCCATTACAGGACTACTTTAGCTCATTAGTTGAGAATAGTGTTCTGTAAACAAGGCAGTGGGATCGGTAATATAGTTAAGTAGTTGTAAAGTTTGGGTTTGGTTATTCTGCTAGATTATAGCTAGCTGTTTTTTAGGGTTTCGATACTTACACACCGAATTTATTTTTTCGATGTTATGTTACATCGATATTCGATTTTATTCGATGCTTAACTTTATTATATCGGCGACACGGTCAACACCAAGTACTTCAATAAAGTACAATAACTTGAATTTTATTGCTGCTTCCTATATGTTTAGATTTCGACGTATCAAATAATGTCAACATCGATATTTTAGAAAATTTGCGCTTCCCTATTTCTTAGGAAAGCGGCACCAGAATAAAGCGGGCGCAATTTGACGCTACTGAAATGTTTTATTGAATACAGATAGCAGTCGCTACAGCGCCGAACGCATAAATGCAAAGCTAGAACAGAAACGTGACGGTGTTTGTGGAAGAAAATCAAAAAATGAATGGAGAACCTGCTCTAGGGGAAACCACATCTATTGTAAAATATAGACAACGTTTATTGTTATGTCAAAACCGATTATTTAATAATTTATAAATAACTATAAATTAAAGTAAAAACGCTAGTAAAAACGTGTATTTAACAAAAATAGTAAACTATTTAATAGAAGTATTAGGAAGGAAAAATACGATAATCATTAAATTTCATCATCATCATCGTCGTCGTCATTACCATCATCTTCAGATCTTGAACCGAAATTAATAATGAACGGTTCAACCTCACTGTAACGTATTTCACGTTCCCAATCTTTGTTTACAATATCTTCTATATGTCTAACACAATTTTCCTAAATATCTCAAGTAATTTGATCCAAAACCTTTTGTCACATTTCTAAAACTTGTTTGTCTCACCACAAACTCCACCAATATGTCGAAAATAATAATCTTTACAAATGCCCCACACTAATTCTATTGGATTATATTGGCAGTGGTAAGATGGTAATCTCAATACTTACATGTTTTTAGAAGTACATCTATGGCATATCTCGGGGTCTGTTTGTGCTTGTTGCATAAATTTAGAAGTTCAATTTTCAGATTATCTTATGAAAATATTATGCTTTTACAAGAAAGCAATTCATTTAGTCTTGTTTTATTCCAGGAAGCAGTAGGAATTGGCTCTTTCAAAAAACTATGGCAGGACGCATTCATTACCCATCACCACTATCGAGGGCTCAGTAAGATCTGGAACAGTTTTTCGAGACCCTTTCTTTAAAAAAATTTAGTCTATTGAATCGTGATAGTCCGCCGACTTTGACATTTTGTATGAATTCTAGCATGTAGCACAACAGAACGCTTACCATTTCCTGCGTGGCCTGTTTTACAACTTGTTACACTTGTACCTTGCCACTTTCTTTTAAATCCTCTTTTCGCAAACATCCCTGTTTCGTCAAGGTACACAAATTGCGTCGGATATCCGCTTATAATTTCGTCGGATATCCTCTGACATTCTCGTAAAAAGCCATTCTCTTACTTGTCTTGTGAGGTTGCTCACAAAGGAAACATCTGTTATTTTCCTCTGTAAAAGAAAAACCAATATCCTTTAAAATACGCCACAGACTTGTATCCGAAACATATAAGATAGCCTTTTGCTTCATTAACTGTTTGTTCATTAACTGTTTTAATCGTAATATTTTTTTCTCTTCTTTCATAGTATACACGATATTACGAATTTAATTTAACTCCATCATGAACATCGTTCGTTTTACTTACGCTTGCGTGTCTTTCCTGGAGTACCAAGAGGTTTACCAGATGTAGAGTCTTCCTTTATACTGGTTATGCTTTTTAAACTTATTTTTTAAGGCATCAGCAGCTCTCTGATGGATGGAAGATAATGGTAGCAACGGTCTATTATTTTCTTTTTCGCTCTTGAAGTATTCTAGGAGGTTTAATTAATATGTAGAACCGTCAATTTGACTTTAAATTTGACCCTTAAAATAATACATGGTTTTGACACATTTTTACTGGCACTGCTTCCGAAAAATCTAAGTAAGACATGCATTATGTCTTACTTAGATATGTCTGTATGTTACTTACTGTATGTTAATCTAAGTACGACATGCTTAACATTATCGAACTTGTATCGTCAGTCGTTTATTGCATCAACATACGTCACGGGCTGAAGTGCTGTTGCTCCTAGAAAATGGCCAAAAAATAACAATCGTAACGCGTAAATTAATTAATGCATACACACGCCAAGATAGCTGAAAAAGGCTTTATAGGTACCTACTCATGAAAAACACCAGACAGACTTTGCGTGGTGTCTGTCTAGATGAATTGGCTAAAAAGTTCGGTCGTGTTATTTTATGACGTAATATTTCACACATATAACGCTCCTACTATTAGTATCCACTTTGTTTGTAGCAACTTTACTCGTATCGAATTATAATACACCTCAAAATATAACGTAAAAAAATAGAAATTTTGGGGCTATATAAAAAAAATAATAACCGTAAAATATAAAAGAAAATGTGTGGTACTGGCAGGGTTTGAACCTGGGCCCCTCAACTGCGAATATAGTTCAATTCAAGGTTTCCGCAGCGGTAAAGAGACAGACTTAACGAGACTGACTTCTGAGTGAATGGTATAAAGGGGAATCAAACACACGGACATACACCTTTCTCGGTTCGTGGCGTGGACCCAGATTCTCCTGCATCAGTAGTAAAACTCTTCATAAGATCACCGGAACCCCGTCCCTTGATGACTCAGAACAAAGACCTCAAACTTCATGACGAGACTGAGACAACATAATAATCATCATATATACATATACATATATTTATGCGTGATCAGCGATCCTAAAAAACCCCGAAAATTGGGATCATTGCGTTAATAATTTACGAATTTTTTTTTTCATATTCAAACAATATGCACTTTAAAAAATGCATTTCTCGATGGAAAATGCAGAAAAGCGATTTTACCAGAAAATAAGGATATCCATTTTTTTAAATGTCTTCCTGAATCGACGTCATAAAACCGCAATGAGATTCGACATCTATTCGGAAAAATTTCGGAGGTGAAATATTATTTGCCTCGTCTATAACTCGAGAAATGGTCTAGTCACAGAACACGTCGCCGTCGTCGGTAAATAGAAAAACAAACAGACAAAAGTATAAAATATATAGATAGAAGCCAAGTATAATGCAAACACTGACCGTAGCCCGGCCATTTAATAATCGATTTTTACAAAACTTGGGTACTTTATGCTGTATAGCCATCTTAGTGTAGTAGAAATGTTTCAGAACTCCACGATTTTTTATTATTGCAAAATTTTTTTTTCGAGCCACTGTGGGCAGATAGTTATTGAATTTGGCTAAAAAAAATGATTTTTCTGCCAAATTTAACTTTCTCCGAAAGGAATGTTGCTGAGATAGCGTGAACACAAAATACGCGACATCCGGACAGACAGACGAACGAACGAACATTTTGAAAGTTGCAGTTGGCGATTTTAGTTTTACCCGATCAAGTGCAATATACTTCTCGAGTTTTACACGTCATCATCCTACATTTGAACTTAAGAACTGGTTGTGACCAATCCGGAACATTTCCGGGACTTGATTACTCTTCCGCAAGAAATTAATTTCGTTATTAGGGAAATGTAATCTTCTACCCTTATTGAATAAAATTAAATATACAGCTGGCGAATTGTGCGATATACATTTGCACGAAATTAAAAGCTTCCAAATTTCTAGAAAACTACATGAATTTATGAAATATATCTTCAGATAGCTGACTACATAAATTCATAAACTTTAACAAATAACCATGTTTTTCACTGCTTATCCTAAAGCAGCGTAAATTAAAAATTTATAGTGTAAATATATAGATATTTTAACAAGTGTAAACTTGTTAGCGAAAATTTGTCTCCCTTAGTAAGTTAATATGCGTATATTGGAAACAGAGATTACGGACATTGATAAAACTCTTACACAAGTTTGATGTTCAATATTTTCTTAACTATTAATACAGTAAATAAATCTTTATTGTCCCTTTATTGTACCGATGTTAAAAATCTTATTACAATAAGTTTAATAATAATTGGCATTACAAGATAATACAAATTTATAGAATTAGGTATAGTGCTTTCGTTTGATATGCAAACTAATGCGGCGCTAAGTGGCACACGCAATTTCATTTCTTTCTTTTATTTTAAATTGTTATTGGCTAAATTGAGCACTAAGTTGTACACGCAGCATGCAAATTTTTTTCAATATATTTTAAATACATTCAAAACTAAATAATTTGTTGCCTTAAAGTGTTGCACATATATGAATGTGACATAATAAGACATCTTTTGAAGTCACTTCACCTTGGTTGCGCATGATGATACGCCACTGAGCAGTAAAGCCGGCTTGTTCATGCAGGTGTCTTCTAAGTGAGCGAGAAGGGAAATGGGATCTATATAAGTTGAAGAGGGATAGCGACCGATATGGTAAGCCACGGACTGGAGACCCTAGTTCTATTCAGAAGAAATTGTGGCGGTATACAATTTTACACTAAATATCCTTCTGTATTGCATAGTGATGTGATTTACCGCTTCTGTAGTAATTGGTACGGGTTTTCTTTGTAAAATGCCACACAATTTTTGCACTAGTTTGTATATCAAACGAAAACACTATATTATTAAAGTGCAAGAAATTAGACATAAAAATATATAACCAATAATGTACAGGTATATTCGCCTACGGAGATGTATTTACGGTCATAATGTTTTTGGGCGGACACAAAATTTTGTTAAGTACCGATTTCGAAAAAAAAAGATATAATAATTTTACGCATCAAAGTAAATAGGAAATCGCTGAAATAAGAAATCACCGAATGAATAAATACCTGCCATGTAATATAAAAACACATCTACACATCCACATACATACACTAAACAATTCAAATAGATAAATAGATATATTCTGCAGGGAAAACAAATAGGTAATATAAACGCACATTTTCAATATAAGCCAAAATGTATACTTAACCTAGGGAACAGATGGTCGAGTTCAATAGTGGCTAAGGAAAATAAATTATATTCAATGCGGACATATTGTGGACACTTGTATATTGAAACTAGCGGTATCCATAAAACTGAGTTTTCTGTACATACAGGGATCCATATTATTCGTAATATAAACACTGGATATTTTCAGAGGCCGTTTTATTCGAAATAGGGAAACAGCATTTAGGATTCAATAAGATTGGAATATTGCGAAAGTATCAAAGTGTATAACTGCTTGAGATTTGCAGTCGAATCATGTATTGATTTTAATTCATCTTATTTGTGATATTGTTTATAGCACCAATTTTGTTGAAAGTAAGAAGTATGGCAAATCTGCAAGTTGGCTAAACTATCACTTAGGAATAATTGGTTCATAATATACTTCTCTCAAGAACTCCGACGTCGGCTTCAGCAATTTCTGTGAGCAAGTAGATTGTTAAGTGTTCCTCAGATATAGGAAATTGTTAATGTATAACCAGCGCTATTCAAAAAAAAATCACCAATTTATTATTGAAGTGAAAACTTCTTTAGGCGCGCTCAGCACTTTTTTGGGGCCGTTGAATGAGACTGGGCCGTCAGCATCAGATACGGACGGTTGCAGTATATATTTAAAAATTCGAAAATTAGAAGTTTTCACTTCTATCGTGTGATCTATAAGCACACACCATGTTTGTTTTTTTTGACACTTAGTCATAATATTTCATTATTTTTTTCACGAACATTTTTTTTTGTTCACATACCATGTTTGTTATGACAGTAGGATGCGCTTACTGGGGGCAAGGGATAACAAAAAGGTAATAATGGAGTGCTTACTAGCTTAAAAACCCTTTAGAAATGAATTTCGAGGTCACTTTAAGGTAAAAAGCTACGACCTGTCCAACATTGTTATTTACCTATTGGACTATTAATTTACACCGGTCGTACAAAAATCGTACAGGGAGGGTACAGGGGCAAAAATGGCAAATTAATAATTTATGTTTCTTGAGATATATATCAACATATTTCGGAAACTATTATCGCTATTGATCTGAAATTTTTGTTCAACATACAAAAAATACAGCGCTTCCGACAGTGTATACTTTAAAGTTTTAAATTATTTATCATTTTTCCAAAAATTAATTCCAAATTTAAAATTCAAGAAATACATATATATTAAAAATTTCTACATGCGGACAACTATATGAAATATTAATTTTTCCTATATACATATATGGAATGAAATATAGGTGACAGATTAAAAAAGTTTATAAAAAATCATAGCACACGTGATAGACGTGAATACTTCTTTACCGATTCGTTGACAGAGTGAGTGAGCGAGAGAGAGAGAGAGAGAGAGACGTGTTGTACATATTGGCTTTATGGTAACTGGAGTGTGACACATAATATATGTTCATGAATCTAAATGGTGTAGATTTCTCGAGAATATAGTATCAATCGTTATTCCTGATTTAGTCGTGGCAACGTTCCGCTCGTTATTCATATCTAAACCGAATTTCTCACGAAGAAGGTGAAGTAGTGGCAAGGACGTATCCTCCGCAAAAAATCATTTGGATCAGATGCGAAAGCCCAATCCAGATATATCCAGCAGGATATGCATAAGTAATATTGTATTCAGGGACTTATGCGGGAGAGGTGGCGGCGTATTATTATTTCGCATGTGCGACCACGATAAGTAGAGGTTGGTAAATTGTAACCACCATTCAGTGCAGGAATTAGGGAAACCTGGAAAATATCACTAGTTAGATCTTGGGGAAAATTTATTTCGCACCAGTAGGCGGTATGGAACACACGCTGATGCTAGGTGATCGAGCCGAGAGCTAACGCGCCAACCGTTCGACCACCATCCCCGTAAATCCTCATTTGGTAAAAAGATCAATTTAAAGATTTCATCAGTTTTCGCACCTTCTGCTTGACCACGCCAGCCACTATTGCATTGCATTGTTTGTTTATATTAAACAAAGTGTTGTTGTATTCTTGTTTATTTTTAGTTGTATGTTGAAACTATGATACTTAGATTAAATTACTACAATTATTAAGATAACTCTAATTAATTAGGATACTTTGGCACTATGAGTTTTATACAAGTAATAATAATTGTTAGTTGACGCAATAATTGACAATAAGGTAGGTAAGATATTTTAATTTTGTTTATAATGGAAAAGATTATACTATTATACACGATGGAAACTGACAGTAGCACTACTGACATCCGACAGTCATTTGGCGGCAAAATTTAAATTAAATAAAAGAGCAAACAAAATAAGCTAAATTTTTCAAAATGTATTATATGTCAAAAATCTGGAAAGCTTATGGCAAGTCAAGAGGCTTCAATTTTTTTTTATTCATAGCACAAACATTCTGTTAAGTTTAGGAGGAGACAAATAATAATGTAGTACAAGTTTGAACCTGATATTATTCTATGTTTACTGAAATAAAATGCAGGGAACATTTGTTGTGGCATAAAACTTGTTTTAGTAATACAAGGAAGATACATATTGACAAGATTAATGTTCAGTCTGATAAATTTTCTACTCAAAAAATGATCCTAAGAACAAACAGTTGTAATATAAAAGAAAGCGTATTTTATCAGAAAAGTAAAGATAACAAATTGTGGCAAATTATGATATCCAATATTGAAATAAAAAAAAATACCAAAGGTTAATCCTCTGTTACATTCACGAATCAGTGAAAATGAGTATTGACTATTGAACAACTTACCCGCATTTCATAGTCTGACTGGATGCGAACCACCAGTCAGTTTATGGGTATCGGAAAGAAATTGGGATGGATGAAAATTTATTTGCAACCCCATGTCATCTATTAGATGATGTTGGGGTGAAGATTTTAATGACAAACTGTTTGAGAAAATGCACTAGTTTGTAATAAAATTATACATAGACAGAGATTATAATAATATAAGGTGTATCAATACTTTACGGGGACTAATGGCGACTTCCAAAACCATAAACGATCTGCCTCCTACAAAAGACAGTTTGAAACAACATTCAAAACGGATCCACAATCAAACTAAAGCATGGTTAAATGCCCTAATTTCCAAACCTCAATTGCCAAATATAGTGGATAATGGTTGGACAATCGTTAACAAAATATCCCCTATATTATCCACACTTCCGCAAGTTCTAGAACATAACATTTTTTTACGACATGCCACTGTAAAAAAGGTAATATTATTATTATCTATATCTATCGGTTCATTATCAGTACAAACTATATTTTTTGATAAGTTGTGCAGCACACTGTTCCCGCAGAGAAAGTGGTCTAACTTGCATTAAATCATGCAAGTGTATGGCTCAATCAACATTAACTTGTACCAATATTGCGACCAATGTACAAACCCCTGGTTGTATTACCGAATATGTACAAGATTGCAGGACATCAGACTGTCCTAAAAGAAACTCTGTTACTGAACTCATATTAAAGAACAACAATCTACAATCCTCTCCATAAATAATTACATAAATTGTAACGACTTAAATTGAACAACAACAACGTAGAAGAACTAGAATTAGCAAAACGCAAACTTGACCAATATTCCCGTGACCTAGACGATATGATAAAACAACCGCTCGTAGAAAAACATTCCTCTTGGTTTACACGTTTACGTGCTTTATTAGAACCATAATCGCTTGCTTGGTTGTCATCTACATAACCTGGAAATATGGACGAAAGATACGGCTCACCATCAGACCTTACCAAGTGACCAGCCCTCATAAAGACGGGCAGACGCTTCGGAAAATTTACTGCTTTACTCTCCTTCACCTGGAGAGTACCATCAGCGTCGATGATGAAACCGACGACGTTGATTTAATTAAACATACTATATTTTAAAATTCTTTGGATACTCCAATGACATTGTGTTAAATTATTTTATTTAGATTTTATATTTTTGATTCATAATTTGCTGATTGTTGCTGTTATTTTCCTAACTAACAATAAGCAAAGCCCTTTATAAATACACGTAGAATCGTCAGAATCAATATCGTTATATAAATATTGAGACACTGTTCCATGTAAATATGATCCGATGAGCCAACACAAATTGTTTGTTTGAAAAATATCCACTCTCGTAGACCGATGTTAAATCCATGAAATTGTGAACAAAATCCGATCTCCGAAACGGCTGTACCGATTTTGACGGTACTTTCACTAGCACATAGATGATGTTATAATAAGTAACTTAGGTTACTTTAATTTTAGAAAAAGAAATAGATTTCCGCGCAAAGAAAATTACTACCCATGAAATTGTGAACAAAATCCGATATCCGAAACTGCTGGACCGATTTTGACAGGACTTTCATTGGCAGATAGCTGATATTATAAGGAGTAACTTAGGCTACATTAATTTTAGAAAACTAATTAGGGTTCCGTGCAAATAAGTAAAATCCATGAAATTGTGAACAAAATCCGATTCAAATAGGAAGTAATAAATAATTAATTAGTATCGTAAATCTTCGTATCGAGTATTTTTACTTGCCTCGAGTAATAACCTTCGATCTTCGAGTAATAAGGTAGCAGCACCGAAGGGCGCCTCTTACCGCTTCTCCTTCCCACGACTTAATATCACAAAGGCTGCCTGTGGCGCGGGCTCAAAATGCGTGAGTGGCTATTGTTATGTTAAATTCGCGAGGACGAACTCGCGTGTAACAGCTAGTAACTAATATGATGTTTAATCAGAAAAAGCAATATCCTTCCCATATTCATCCGTCTTTCTCTGGGAGACCCCAAATTTCCCATTTGGGTCGTTAATAGGAATTTTGGAACATTCAGATTTCATAAGAACTATTCGCAACAACTGTAAGGAGACAATCCAATGTTCGCAGTTCTAACGTGAAATAGTTTCGTTGTGTTGTCGGATGGTCTGTAGTAGTTCGGTTTCCCACAAGCCCTTATCAGTTCTCCGTCCAGTTGTTGAAGTACACCGGGCGTGAGAATGACAAGGGTCTGGAAGAAAACGCATCTCTTCTTTCTTTTGAACAACACGAAACTCCACTTACATCCGTTCGAAAATTCTGTCCCTCCGAAGGAGAAGCAAAAGTATTTGCAACACGCTACGACGCATAGTACATGTATAAATACCTGTATAAGATGATTGTTATCAGACATACTATAAGGATGAATAGTTTTTTTGTTGAGTGACTGACTGGTCTGGGTATTTTCTATATGTATTTTTACTCATTACAATAATCACTCATGGAATATAAATCTTGATTAACGTATAATAAATATTAGGCATTAAAAATATAATATGTTTATAGCACATATTTACATACAGGGTATTTCTAAAATGAGGTGAATTGTCAGCAACAATTAAGGGGATCTTTCATATTTTTTGACCTCCAGAGTTGGTCCTTGTCCCTCCAGAATTAGGTTAAAATTATTATTGCAACTTATTGCAATACAACTGCACCAATAAAATGGACATTTTGCGATAGTTTTTTTAAGCAACCAACCCCTATAATATTTTTTATCAGATATTTGTTGAAATTTTATATGAAAAGATGAACTCAACCTACAACTTTTTTTTATCTTGAGATTTCTCTGCTAAATTTACAGTTTTCTCAAAAAAAATAATTATTGGCGAGTTAAGCTAATCCATAGACATCTAGGGGCGTTTATGAGTACTTCATTTTCCCTACTATGACGTCAGCAGTATGGCAGGTTATAAATATTCAAAATTAAAATCACAAAGCTGGTTTGACACAAATGACATGATATTACACAGTAAATGTCATTTATCCCGGCACTGACGTCAGCAGTATTGCTGGTTGCGCACATCGGGCGTTGGGTTCATTCGTCAATACCATAGTATTTAATCTATGCCAATACATCCCTTTTCAAATAAATTCACTGATGGGTTTTATTATTCTGTGAAACAGTCAAGGAAGGAGGCTGCTGTCAAATAAAGTCAATATGGAAGTATTGTCATTGTTCTTATTTTCTCTAATCTGTAAAGAGTTACTAAACAATTACAGTATAGCTTACTTTAACAATCTGTTTGTTGACTGGAGCCAGTGTGTCTATTATCGCAGTGAATTGTGAATTCCTACTTTACTTTGAATAAGAAGTATATATATGTATATATATATATATATATATATATATATATATATATATATATATATATATATATATATATATATATATATATATATATATACATATATATATATATATATATATATATATATATATATATATATATATATATATATATATATATATATATATATATATATATATATATATATATATATATATATATATATATATATATATATAGAAAATGTGAAAATGTTTCCTTCATTCAAATCGTGCTGCCATCTTTAAAGTTTACTTAGCACTAATTTGTTTCCCGCCATTTCTTGGGATGGTAAGAAATAGTAAGAAATACCTTAATTTGAGCTGACTACTTCCCTCGTCTTAATTTCCACCAATCACAAACGCGCAATTTTGAATTACAAATGGTTTCTAGATAAAAAAACTGTATGACAGCACCTGTCACCATTTTTTTCGAGTTTACCCGCGGCAAAACTTGACAACTGTTGTCACCGAAAATTACAATACCTTTGATAACAAGTAATTATGGTCTCCTAGTACACCAGAAAACGACGCTAAACAATTTTTCTGATTTTATTGTCAATAAATTTTGTAATATTGTTTTTAAACAGTGCTAGTCAGCTTATGTAGTGAAAATGAGTCGCTTTGGAAGTGATTCTATGACTAATATTGATCTGGCGATTGAGAAAAGTATATCGTACAATACCGTTAAAACCCATACGTCAATATGGAAACAGTTTACACAATTAAAAATATGAGCTTTTGGAAGCTACAAGTTTAGAGCAACTAAACCTAATCCTGAAAGATTGGGCGTGGAATATGAAGAAAAAAAAACGGTGAAAATTACAAAGTTCTTTGTAATTTTCACCGTTTTTTTGTTGTGAAGACACTGTGGAACACTGCTGCAAAAAAATGCAAGAGATGTATTTTATGAGGTGGAAAATAATTTTTGTTCCATTTAAAGATATTGTCTTTAAGTCTAGTAGGGAAGCTCGTAATGCCAAACGCAGGAATCTGCAGATGTGCGGCAATAAAAGAAAATCGAAGTCTGCTGCATTAAAATTGGAGGAACATTACGCAATGGTTTTATTATGGGACGAAGATACTCTGGCGGGACTCCGGCAAAAATTTTACCATATCGCTTCAGTAGAACTTGCCTGGAGAGGTGGAGAAGCAGTAAATTGCAAAGTTCATTATTTTAAAGAGGAAGTGGATAATTCTGGGAAAACAGGTAGATAACATAATTACATATTTTTTAAAGCAACTGATTTTCAAAAATTCTACTTTTTAGCAAGTGTAGAATATAATCCCCTCTTCAATAAAACGGCCCAGGGTGGAGAAAAAAAATGGCCCATAGTAAATGGCTGGTCCTCAGCACCAGGAACTCTACCTTTTGTCCAGTCCGTCTTTTCAAAATTCTAATGGTTAAACGTTCATCTAGAATAACAAATGATAGATTATTCTTAACAATAAACCCATCATGGAACAAAGAACAATCAAGTGGATGGTACAAAAACACTCCAGTGGGAAAAAACGAACTTTAGAAATGGACTAAAGAAGCAGCAGAGAAGGCAGGATTAAATACAAAAGAAATAAAAATAACAAACCACTCTATGCGGCCGACAGCAGTCAGTAACCTGTGAACAACAATTAATTAAAATTACTGGCCACAGTTCAGCCAACTCAATTAAGCCTTATCTGCAAATAGATAATGAGCATTATTCCAACATCATAAACACCCTTAGAAGTGACGCCTCAGAACCTCCAGCTAAGAAGCAGAAAACAGAAGATCCTGCAGCCACTTCTCGAGCTTCTCGCTGTACAGCTGGATCCATCAACAACATTAATGATTTACCTACACCCAACGTTATCAATGAGTTAACAAATATTTCAAACAATACCCCTACTGTGTACCAAAATTGCAATTTATATTTTAATTGTACCATAAATAATTAAGTTTGTAGTATTTTGTGATTAAATAAATTACATGTTTTTCAGTTTTCAAATTAATAACTACATATTTATTATGTATGCATGTATAATAGGTAGTATGTTTTGTAAGCTATGTGTATGCAGAATAATCTGTTACTCATGAAAGAGTCTTGTCAAATACCATTCGGGCATCTAATTTTTCCCGTGAAAAAAATCGAAAAAACACGTTGCTAGGTAATATTTTAACAGAATGCATTCGTGCAAGTGCAAAAATCCTCGTCTTCGACTCGGATTTTTGTTGCCACCAGCATTCATGCTTCTTGTTAAAATATTACCTATCAACGAGTTTTTTCGATTTTTTCAGAAAAGTTAGATGCCCTTATGATATTACTTACGAAAATTCACCTTTTAAAATCATTAGCATCAATTTAGAAACATATATCCCCTTTTCCATATATCCTTATTCTTTTTATATCCGTATATTCCGTGTCATATATATGTACCTACCTACCTAACATTTTGAAAATTATTTTTGAGACATACCTGATTTAGATCCCTGATTTTATTTCTTTTTCCTTAGATCTATCATCATATACCTGGTCCAATGTTCTGTAACAAAAAATATATTTTAGATGAAAAAGTAAGTGTACGTGAAAATAACTTATTGCGAATACATTTAACCTAAGTTAATCTGCAAAATTATGTATTACAGAAATAAACTATGTGTGTAGTAAATGCATCAACATATTTTAAATGTTTCAGAATACGGTTAATTAATAATTACAGAGCATTGCTGCTTGCAAATTGACCAAATAGAATAAATAACAAATGAGTCTACAGCAGTAACGTTCAACATGGAAACAGTATTGTTACAGAAACTTTTTAATTAATTTTTATTGGCATGTTAAGCTTCAGAATACAGTCCAACATTAAAGAGTTAGGATTAAGTGTGCAGCCGAAATCGAAGTGTAAACACTGTAAACCAGAAATATATAAGTACTTCATAGGTGTACAAAAAGTTTGCTATCTTTACTTATAATAAATTATTTCTTTGTTTTACTTCGATATTATATAAAATAATGAGAATGAAAGCTACTTCTCGACTTCGCTGAGAATAACTTATTTCAAATAGAAAAATCCTTTGAAGGGTTGTCCACCAAATTTAGTCAGTTTGGTGGACGAGTTTCTGTTTTGTTCGTGTTTCTCGAAACACTGAGGACAGAAAACAAAACTAACAAATTCGAAACTCCTTTTCCACCAAGCAGACAATACAAAATATTGTATAAGAAAGAGTTGCCACTGGTCTTGGCTTGTGGTTTCCTTATATTGCTTTGTCGTATGAAACAGAAATAAGTAAACATATAATTTTCTGTTATATTATGCAAATATTGATGTTATTTTTAGTATTGCGCAATCGGTTGATAA
Source organism: Tetropium fuscum (assembly GCA_964058915.1). Classification (NCBI taxonomy): domain Eukaryota; kingdom Metazoa; phylum Arthropoda; class Insecta; order Coleoptera; family Cerambycidae; genus Tetropium; species Tetropium fuscum. The sequence goes on from CAXKVY010000339.1 coordinate 14,957, forward strand.
CTACTTTAAAATTAAGTTGCAAGATTTGACCCGCACAAACATCCATAGATACATACATACGTAGCAAGCTAAATAAAAGCTTGTAAAAAAAGATAATGGAAATCGGGAAAGTTCAGAAAATATTAAAGATTGAAGTTCAGGTAACATTTAATTAGTTAGAGTTAATTTTGACGAGGAGTTTAGTTCAATGTGAAAGTTCTGGATTCACAGGAAAATAATGAAATCTTTGGGAAATCATTATTTGTCATAGCTATATAAATATTTCTGGTGACGCTTTATTATTGATCAAGAACCTGAAACTAAATAACGCTGTACGCGTTTCAGAACTTACAGTGTTTAATCACTCAATTCCGGACTGATTGAAACTGCACTTAAAACAGATTGTTCATTTAGTCCATTGCCAGCTTGCTAGTCGTAAAATAAGCCGTTTCTTCAGCTCACGTATTAGTTTGATCAGCGCGCGGCGATTAATGTCTAGTACCCTAAAACAATTTAGCAAGTTTGAATTGAAATGTGCTTAGCGTAGTTGGAACTGAGTTGTTAGTTGTTATCAGCGTCTTAATAACAGCTCCGGTCATATCTCAAAGTCGTGAAACTATCAAACCAGCTGGTATTAGTATAGTCTCACATAATTCATAGCGGCCTGGCAAAATTATAACAGCTATAAGTGTCATATAAATACGGCGCACAATCGTATCAAACTCGGCGAGCTTCCGGACTGAGACGGCTAGACTCTGGGAACACGTCGGCAGTTTGAGTGATGAAAGTGTGAGGGGGATAGAGGACCAGAGTCTCTCTCGCTTGAAGGGTGATATCGAATTTAAGTGGGCTAGCTAACGTGTGATATCCACAGAGTTGGCTTCGCCAAAGCCTTGATATCTATCGGACCAAAGAAAATTTGAACTTGTACTGCTATTCGAATCAAAAAATACAGATGACTACCAGGAAGATATGAATGCAGATGTGTTCGAGGAGTATTTTTCTCATATGTTGGATTTATTCCTGCTGGATCTGTAATTGTGATGCAAGTTACCACATCTGACAACTTGACCCAGGTAACATATGGCCGTGATACTGACGTCTTTTTATGGTCCTTATTGGTCGACGAGGTCATATGACCAACATGACGTCCTTTTGGTGACATATTTCAGTCGCACATAAGACGCTATCATATACGTCCGTGATTTAAGGGGCGTCTTCAGGCTGTGATATTTTGACTTTAAGATACGCCAGCTACGTCAGAATTGTGACCCAAACTGGACGTTAGTATGATAGCTCTGTGTTTCCTATGGAGCGAACTCTTCGACGGTATGGCGGAAAGCCGATATAACTGAATGCTTATCAAGAAATTTTTTTCTCAACAACTATGGCGAATAAAGAACTTTTGTCAATATTAATAAAGGACCCAAAGGATACGTTATAGATCAAAGAATCATCAAATACTTAAGTCAAAAAACTGTAAATAATACTGTAGAATATTTTGATTAATATGAATATATGAATATTAATATGTTGTGTGTTTTGTCTATAGAATAAAACAATATAAATAGTCATTTTCAGTTGCTATAGGTCTCTCTCTGGAGATGTAGCTTTATTTTTTGAAAAATTACTTTTTTAAATTTAAATTTGTTTTGTTTAAAGCAAATGAACTGTTTGTGGTGATTTAAATTTTGCTGTTCAATAACACTGAATTGAAACTTTGAATAAATTTTTTTTATGCATTATTTAAAATCACTGGTAGGATGGCCAATTCGCATACCTGTACTTTAATTGACAACATATTTGTGAATTTTGATAATGATGGAGTATATATATTCTGTATGAGATAATGTTATATCAGACCATAGAACGATATTGTTAGAATTAGATTATTATGACGCAACTTATAGTAACCAAAGTTATACCAAATGAAATTTGAATATGAAAATAGTATAAAATTCAATTTGAGCCACTTCATAAAGCAAACTGGCACTGCCTGTATCGATTAACAGTATCCAATGAAGCATCTGAATGTTTCAAAGAAATATTTTTGCATTACTCTAATGCAATTTTTCCAAAACGGAAGCATTGCATGGTCGACGGTCAAACCAATAATGGATCAATAATACAGTAATAAAGACTAGCACTGATTTTAAATGATTTTTTCATTTAAAACAAACTCAGCACACTGTTCTAATTAGACAAACAAAAACTAAAAGAAAATAACTACTTCAGTTATAAAGGAGTGTCAGTTATAGATCTCAAAATAGTTATAGATAACTCTTATACATATTAATACTTTATTAAAATATTCTATATCGATGGTTGACGGTGCATATTACAACTCCATATCCATGCTAACTTTTTTCGAGGTCATATGATACCGCTTGAAAAAGTGTAATTTTTGTAGTCCTAGAGAAATAAACACTTTTTGCCCTATGCCGTACATTTTAGGCGGAAAGCCGCGGAAAAGTGAAAATCGTAACCCACGGGGATCGCATTTTTTCAAACTATCATGTACGGCTTCCGTTTATTTGGTCTGTATTTATATATGTGGCTCTTAAAAAGAGAATGCCTTGCAAAAATAATGGGACAGAAGTACAGGAATAGTTTTCGTTTTCCTATGTACCAAGGTGATACGATACTGATACTGGATTTTATGAAATTCGATTTTTATGTTAACGAGGATGAATTTTTTGCTATGCCGTACAAATCAATTGAGACATAGGGTGGCAAACGCGATATCAACCCACTTAATAGACCTATAACTAGGGGTGGTGATTTGATACCACATAAAGCTTGATTATTTTAATAGTATTTTCTATAATAATAATAATTTTTAGTACCATGCCGTAAGTTATAGTTGCTGCATGTGTTTGGAAAATTGAAATATCCATCCCAGAGTGAATTTTTCTGATTGAAAAATTACTGTAAGACTTTATTACATTCTAGCAATACTCGATATTGTAATTATTATTCGAAACCAATTATTCAAAATGAGTGGATCTGAAATGCAAAAGGTTTCACCGAAAATGTTCCACTATATTATGTCGAAACAGTATGTAAATAAATTATACTATATACATAAAAATAAATATTTAACGATATTTTTTATGACAAAGAAAATATGAAATACCTACACATATTAAAAAAAGAGACTGAATGTCCTTAAAAAATTATAGACATCACTTTATCACTTTACCCTTCAGTATGACTGAAAATAATGTTTAGCATCCCTTCGCTAAACGCATACACAACACGATTTTGTAGCTTTTCACATTCTAGACACCTTTGATTGTCATTTGCATACATAGCGTTTCACATAATTTTTAATTTTTGTCATATTTTTCTTTTGTTTTGAAGTGAAAACTGTAAGTGCGCTCAGTACTTTTTTTGTGGGTGTTGAATATATGTAACGCTCCATCGGGTAAAGTCGGCTCGAGTCGAATAAGTGAGAGAGGATCAGTCAGTCGGCAGAGCGAGATAGTAGAGAGAGTTTGTGGGTACTGAATGAGACTGAGCCGTAAGGTTCGTCTATGTAACACTCAGTCCACTCGTTGACTAAGCGAGAGAGATAATCTTGAATCTAAAATATTTACATCATATTTTATCTTCCATATTGCCTATTGTTCAGGACAATATATCAGGAGGTCTGCTCGGATTGCCGTCCAATTGTTTTCCGCTCTGTATCGAATTGAATTGGATTGAATCGAATCGACTGCCGTCGCAGTACTTGGTAACTATGAGTAGGTATTTTGGAGCGACATACAGTGGGGCGGCATCTAGCGCCGGTTGCCTGAAGCATCTGTGTGCGATAATATTTCATACTCAGATATGTTGTAGTATTTTTGAAGTGAAAACTGTATTAACGGATGCGATGTATTGCGGGTTCTGGTAATACGGGCGGACGGTTACATTATATATTTTAAAATTCAAAATTAGAAGTTGTCAGTTCTATCGTGTGGTCATAAGCACATATCCATGTTTTTTATTTTTGTTTAATGCTAGTCGAAAAACAGTTGTGTCACACATGCAGAAAACGCATTAGTAGCCCTTAGCTACGATACCGATATATATCGGCCATATTTATTTTGCCAAAATCGAAACACTATAACTTTCTAAATATATGGGAAAATGGCTCTAGGTGAAATTCTTTTTAACCGATCACATTTTTGTGCCGAAAAAAGTTTCTATTTTGGCTTGTAACTTTTGACCCTGGTATTTTCAGAGCCACTTTCGTCATTTAGACACATTAAAATGTATTTATTCATAGAAAAAACCTAGACGAATTATTATGGTCATATTGTCATATTTAATATAATTGAAAAGCTGCTTAGCTGCTCCTTACAAAAATAAAAATACAATTTAAAAAAATTCTTTTTAATACAAAAAAAGGGAAGCCTAGTTTTGCTTCGTATCTGTAGTATTAATGCTTGAAAGTTTGTTTGCTTGACGGAACAAGATACAAGCAGCAAAAACTAGATTTACCAAAAAAATCATCGATATTTTAGATATTTTAATTTTCTTTTATGTTTCCGGTTATTTTTTAAAAATTATTAAGCATCTACATTCTCTTTGTTTTTTATTAGAGGAGTAGACTAGAGGATATTTTTTGTTTTTTTTATGGTTCATTTAATTGTAGTTTGTTGTACTTTTTAAGTTTTTCTTTTAATAAACATGTTAACCTAATACATATCTATAATAAGTGTTTTGTCAATTATTATACAATTTTTATCAAATTATTTTGGTAAAGTATCGGCATTAAATATCGACATTTTTGGCAGATCCGATATATCGGCAGGTCTGCCCATATTGCCGATAACCGATATGTATATCGGTATCGGTCGAACACTAGTTTATATAAGTATTGAACATTGGCTAAACTTTTCTTGAAAAGTCAGCGACATTGTCGACTTTGATAATTTTATTACTGCTCTAGAAAATAGCCCATTAAAAAATCCCATTAGAATGCACCCTATTTTATTTGTAACTCACCCTGTATACAAACAAATATTTGAACACTGAACGCTGCAAATGTACAGGAGGTCATCGCGTTGCCATATTTTTGACCCGCCCTGCATAAAATTATAAATTAGGACTTTTGATAACATCAAAGGATATTTCATTCGGATTAGATTGTTTTATATTTTGGAAATTGAGCAAAAAAAAGTTTTTTAAAAATTCACCCTATTTTATTCGTGATCCGCCCTGTATACAAGCAAATATTTTGTCACAATATATTATTTGAGATTAAAAAAATAACAATCATGTAAAAAAATTACAACAATCGAAATTAACAATCGAATCGTTAAATTTCCATAAATATTTTTTTATAAAATGAACCACGTTTTATTTTTAACAACTTATATCTTCAAAATTAAGTTCGGAACTTAAAAGTTCAGATCACAAAATCAAGATCTATAACATACTAAAATTTTAGCAAAATTCACCAAGAGCCATTTTTCTTTATAATTTGTGCGTGGTATTTCCTCTAAATTCGCAAAATTCTTCTACTTGAATCCAGACCTACTCGAGTCGGTCCTGACCATAAAATTCGCTAGGGGAATGATTCATTAGGAAGTTACAAGCGCTGCCTGTTAGGAATGTCCCAGCTCTAATATCTCGCTAATGTGAATGCTAGCATTTCATCCGGCTGGATTTTAATATACTTACGGCGACCTACATTAAGTCGCGTATCACACAGGGTTGCCATTTTTTGTTGGATTTAAGAATATTTGTCAGACGTAAACGCGAAAGACAGGTCCATTACCATTACTTACTTCTGCAGACATAGTTTTATAGGGGGATAAAAGTCTCAGGCAAATCGGCATGTAAAGCGATTCGTTTAGCAAGTGATTATTTTCTTTCTGAAATGCTGCAATTCAGATACCGCGTTACATTTTCACCATTCTTAAACCTATATTATGCGCCTTTCGCCAGTCTTCAAATTTCGATAAGTTTTCACGGAGTATCTCTTCAAAGTAGTGACAAAGAGTTACACAGAGTACTATTTGTTTTTTATACAGATAAACATTTTATTATGTATTATGTATTAGTGTTATTTTATTATGTATAACATTTCACATACACATAAATAATGTTCCTCCGATTCAAATTACTATTTTAGTATCTCAATAGCATCTTTTAAGGAAAATAGTCACTAAATTTGGTGGTGGTTGGCGCAGATTGTGAACCTTCTACCAAGCAAATATGGCATAAACTGTAGTGTTGCCCACACAATAGTCAACATCTATTTTTCTCTTGTTGGGTAATTCTGCATAGCTTCACTAAGCCTAATGCTTTTCAAAAATTTAAGTTATTATTATGATATTTCGAGAAAATTAGTTTATTATTATAAAGTTACATAAATATTTTATTTAGAGAAATAAGTATTGCGTGAGTAATATATATAATAATAGTAGAAAGTGTTACAGTTTTGCAGTTTTGGCCTGGTATTTACTTAAAAGATGGATGATTCTATTAAATATATATTTGCAAATTTAATTAAATTTGTCAAATAACCTTGTGATTTCACTTTTTGTAATAATGTAACCTTGGAAAATTATAGTCAAATTAATGAACCACCGCCAATTTATAGACAAACAAATATCCGAAAACGCAAGAATTGGTTATTGTGTTCTGTATCAAATTTTACAAGTGTTCTTTACTATTGTGTACAAAAATGAATAAATCATGTATTCCTTTCCCTGTATCATAAGAATTGCTAACCTATCTATCCATTTTCACAATTATAGCTGTTTCCAAATTTAGCATTTTCACAAAAATTTAATTACGTTTGCATTGCACAAAGTTGAGAGCGTTAAGAAAGTTTAGTAATGTAGCTTCAGGGAGAAAATTGCGCGATGTAGTTGGATATAAAGTTTATGAAGGGGTTGACAAGTTCGAATGGCGAAAGGGCGGTGGCGGAGATTTTTTTCAAAACTGTTTAATTATTTCAAAGGAACCAAATACCTGTTTAATGAGATTTAGAGAGAAGTCTTTAGAATTTACTCATATTTTAATAACTGGCCGGATTATTAACGTTAATTAAGGGAAACTACGTCGTTTCTTGCCCCTGTTTGTATGGTTTTCTTTTCGCAGCTCGTCGCTGTACTTTCCTAGATTTTTAAATAATGCGGGAAGTTTTAAAATTGACTTTCTAATTAAACATTTTATATCCACTACTCAATCTTATAAAGTAAGCAACATTTATTTGTGCTAGTTCTCTTAGTAGAAACTTCAAGAAATAGTATTTGATGAATATGATGAAATATATTTCTCCGACTACTACATATTTGAACATGCTCCGTTTTTAGGTGCAGTCGCTATTGGATGACATTGTTTTAAAATATAAAATGCACAATGTTAATATTAGGTCAATAAAACTAGGCGGATTTTAACAAATTCGCTACAAGCAAATTTTAGCCGCACAACATTCGTGCTGGGGTTTTATTTAACTGAAAAATATTCAAAAAAAAATGCCATACGGGCGCAACTCCAAAACCACCCTATAATGTAATGTTTCTCAGTTTTCTTCAATTTTCTCAAAAACTGAATTTCTCAAAGAAATCGCAAGAATTTTTCCAATGAAATCAAATTTCATCAAATTTCCAATGAAATGGTTTTCCACCTTTTATTATTTGAAGGGGTTTGAGAGTTGATACAAGTCTTCAAATTTAGGTAAAATAGTATTTAATGTGAAATAACAAGTAAACCTCTGTTTTGAAACAAACCGACGGGAAAATGTGGTGAATATAAAAAATGCGGTTTTGGGCTTATATCGTTATTTGATAGAAGTGGGATGGAACACTGAACACGCTGTCAAAGTGGCAAACCTATATTGTGTCCTCTTAAAAAGTTAATCGATATTTAAGTTTAGGCGTTACATACGCCTAAACTTAAATATAGTACAAATAAAGTTTTATCAAACAGGCCAATATCATATTCGCCTATTTAAAAACTCTTCTCGAGTTAACGGTTGTGGGCGAATATGGGACAATCGCCAGTTTGCGAACTAAATTGGCGGGTGTTTTAACCTCAAAAAGATTTGTTTGAACTTGAACAAGGTTAGTAGTGTTTTGTGGCTTCTAGGTGTAAAAATTCTTTTTACAAAAAAAATATGGATGCATATTAGTGTTGTGGGATGATGGAGGTACGTGGTGGATTTTACTAAAGAACTAAATAAAGTGTGTGGATAAAAAAAAGTGTTCTTAATATCCGTTGCAGAGTAAAAATGAAACATAACGTAAAATGGTATTACGGAAAAATTATCGATACTGAAGAGCATGGCAGTGTTTCGGTGGCATTATCAGGTAAGTTTCAATACCTACTGGAGGTAATTTGTCTATTAGTATACTGTTTCTCTTTTCTCTTCAAGAAACTGTTTCTTCTAATAATAATTGGGATGATAGTGACAATATTCCAATATCTAAGATAAAGGAACTTCTGGTTAAAAATTTGGAAACACCCAAAATAAATGTACATGAAAAATAATATCAAATACCAGTTGACCACCAAAACCAAAGTGAATGTTATGAAGTGAAGTGAATATATATATATATATATATATATATATATATATATATATATATATATATATATATATATATATATATATATATATATATATATGACTTTATTTATGAAAATATATTATTAGTGTTTCGTATAATAAAATTTAAACACTTATCAACTCCAATAAAAAATAATATGAGGCCCAGTAAACGCTACAGAACAAGTTTCCTTATTTAAGTTCATATCACTCTTTTCGAAAGTGTACTTAAGAAGTTACTGTAAGTTACCTAAAAATAAAGGGGATATAAATTCTGTTAGTTTTTGCGAAATTTTCGAGAGAGGAATGTTTTGTTTTCATTACTCAAACATATTCGCAAGGCCTACGCTGTCGCGTAATAAATCCGCGTGCAGGTTTGTTTGTGAGTAGGTGTCGAAGCTTTCACTTTGCAAACACAATAAGTTCAAAAGTTGGAGTTTGATATCAGTCTAGATGTAGCGTATAAGGTACGCGAATTAGGTGAGTGACGGAATTAAATAAACCGCGGGAAGTTTATTCAGCTACATATATTTACGAGGTATCTTGCAACGTATTTAACAGAATAGTTTCTCGAATTGTTGCTATTAATTGACTGTAACACTGGTTTATTCGCCAATACAGCTAAGCGATACGCCACCTGACGAGAAATAAAAAAGGCTTCAATGCTACACGGTAACATAACCTATCTAATGTTGTTACCTATCTATTATTATTCTATTACATAACCTATCTATAAAGTTGCTTACAAGGCTTCTAAAACGGCGGCGATCGCGCTATAATCTTAATATTAGAGGCTATAGGCTACCCATTTCTTCCAACATGCTTTTTATTATATTCCAACATGCTTTTTATTATATATTTTATAGTCCTATTTTTATTACTTTTAACATAAACAAAATATAAAGCATTTGTGTTGTTTTATATTAATAAATTCAGTACCGTAATTTCACACAACAATAATCCAACTTATATTCAACTATTATAGTCCATGACTAGCGTATTTAAAAATAGTATGTAAAACGTGTTGGGCGACATCTAGTATTAGGTATACGTACTAGGCGTAAGCTAATAGTCTAGAGAAATAGATTCTGGCGTTATATCGCGTTCTGTCTACACTGGACCTTCAGGTTTATTGTCGTCTGGTAAGTACTACCAATTTATGATTTTTTTTAGATTAATACCATGAGTAATATTATTGCCGTCTCGATATGCAACCATAGTCTCTTCAAAACAAAAACATTGTCAACAATGCCAAAGTATAACAGTCCTGACACCGCCAAAATTTTAATAAGGCTGATATGTATTATAATACAGTTGGCAACATCGTCCAAAAATTTGTGAGGTCACAAATTCTCCGCTCTATGGCTTGACGTTAATAACCATAACCTCAAAATACAAATGAAATTTCTTTAACACTAAAGCTGCATTTTCAATCAACTCCGAAATCCGATTTCGACTTGGAGTGTGCTGCACAAAAATTTATGCAATTTTCAATCGTATGCGTGTGCTGAATGCGCGCGTCTGATTTCTGTCAAAGCTTGTTGCCAACTGATCGAGCGGCAACCGAAATTAACTAGATTTTCTGCAATATTGAGGTTGGGGTCGTTGTCACTCATTGTTTGTTCAGTTTATTGTTCTCGTATGCGTTCAGCGTTGTGCAGTCTGTTGTGTTGTGTGTTGGGGGTTTTTGTGAGATTAAAAACGATTGACATTTATTGGCATTTCGTTACCCCTACCCAATCGTGCCGGTCCCTGTAGCCCACGCCCGTGCGAAAGTTTGCAGTTTGCAAATCTCGGCACGCGATTGCGAGTTTGAGTGCGATTGCGCTTCCATTAAAAATGGAACCACAGATATGCATAAGGCAAACTATGCACTCGCACTTCGAAGTGCGAGTTGATTGAAAATGCGCCTTTACTTCAGTCTGATTTGGCAACAATTTGGTTGCATGTTTCGGTTGATGCCGTGCATCGGTTTTTGTTTTGAATAGACTATAGTTATTTTCAAACTAGAAAGCTATTTACCTGCTGCATATTAATTCAACGTTTCGGAAATATGTATGTATGTGGAAATATGTACCAAGTCGTAAATGTATTTTTTCTACCGAAGAAGAACAATTTATTCGCCGATAATGTTATAATTATATGTAATTATGGATTTCTTCTATATCTTTGAACGGAGGTGTGTTCGAACATGCATTCGAATTGTTGTTGTAGGAACGAGCGCAAGCGCAGTCAATAACAACTTACTTGGAAAGTGTTGAGTCGAATGTTTTTAGTGCACCATCAAAAGGAACTTTCTCAAATATTTTGCAGCAATATTATAAGAGAATTACGATGAGATTAATTTGGTCGATGATCTGGGAAAGAGAAGCTATTGAAAATTGCACCAAAGCTGCTTTCTTGTCGTGAGTCTTACGATATGTGACAATGCTGTCTGTCGGGGAATACGTGCCTCCGTATGTGAATTATAAGGCGGAAAAATGTTGGATACTCGATAATTCCTGATACAACGTTCGAAATCTGGGTGGTTTGAAAGTGGTAGTTTTTAAGACTGATTCTCTGGGTTTACCGGCCCTAAAAAGGAATCTGGAAAGAAGTTCTGGTCAGAGATAACCTAAGTGCTCACATAAGTTTAAGACTTTTAAAGGCGGCATGTAAAGAAAACGGCATTGCCTTTATTGCCCTTCTTCCAAACTCGACACATCTTACTTTGCCATTGGATGTCGCATTTTTATACCCTTCAAGTGCCATTGTTGAAAATACTTGATACCGGAAAGGCTACACCTAATGGAATGCCAACGATGCCAATAAATGTGTTTCCGTATCTATAGCATAAGTTAAAATTCTTGAAAACGCAGAAGCGAATTTAAAATCAGGTTTCACAAAAAAATGGCATATTTTTGACAAACTACTCAGGCGCTGTCGTCGATGAATCTAACCCAATGCATGCTTCAGATGCTTTTATTGACTATCTTCAAAAGGTTAGAAAACCAGACGTAGGTGAAAATGTACCAAAACGAATGAAAAAAACTCGATATTGCTCCAGGAAAAAGCATTTCTGCCAAGGAAGTGAAAAATATACCTTCTAATACCAAAGCAGACGAAATAAGAAATAAAATGGAGGCGGTAGTAAGCAACACACAGGACGATGAAGAAGAGAATGGCTTTTCACTGGCCTTTAGTTCTTAATTGAATTTATCAGAACAAGAAGACGCTGGTGAAGATACTACAATTCAAAATCTCACAAATGCTGATGGTTATTTACCTGAGAAAGACGAATTTCTTTATCATTTGAAAATATCATTTGATATTAGCGCCAAGGGAGCAATATGCGGCATCATTATGCGAGAGGGGTGCATCTCTTAAACAAAGATATGCATAAATGACGGAAAATATGTCTACATACTGACTAATTCGCACTACAGTGGGAAACATTCTGTGAATACGCCACGTTCTAGATCTCATTAAATTTTACGGAAACGAAAACCGAAT